>MCJB01021952.1:83101-199333 GCA_002018475.1 Nicotiana obtusifolia | reverse complement strand
CCCCCCCCCCCTCCCGGACTACATCCAATCACAGAATTTCTCTTAAGTTGTTAAGTCTTCGTTCTTTCAAAAGAGTATCCGAATCACACTTAAACACTTCGAATTTCTTCCAAACATTGAACAAAAGTTCAATTCAAACATACAGACGTATCCAAAGTCCCGAAACACCAATTGGAGTCTAATAACATCAAAGTCAACTCTTGCTCAAACTTATGAACTCCTAAGTTTTTCAAATTGTCAACTTTCGACAAATTATGTTAAATTCTTCTAGGAATCTCCGAAACCAAATCCAAACATACGTAAAAGTCCAAAATTATCATACAAACCTATCGGAACAATCACAACCTGGTCCTGAGTCTGGTTACCCAAAAGTCAAGCCTTGATCAACTCTTCCAACTTGAAGCTTTCAGATCAAGAGTCCTTCCTCCAAATCAATCCCAAACCACTCAAAAACCAAATCTTACCATACACTCAAGTCATAATATATCATATGATTCTACTCAAAGTCAACCCACTAAATTCGCTATAGCTCAAAACAACAGATCGGGTCGTTACATTCTCCCCCACTTAAACATATGTTCATCCTCGATCGTGCCAAGAGTCATTCCAATGCCATCAAATCACTGTGCAAACTTGCCATACACATAAACATAAGTGATCCCACATCACCTCAACCTATATAATTCCGTCAACACAACCTAATTGAAGATTCTTTCTTCAACCTTAATATATCAACCATAGACCCAAATTCAAACATTTAAAATTCCTGATAGGATTCGATTCTCGCACATACATATTATCAATCTCAACAAGCTGTAGAAATCATTAATATATCCTCGAGATATAACCACACAAATTAACCCATCGCTCATATGTCCGTAGCAATATCTCTTACCACAATAGTTGTCCATTACCAAACCCGGTACCAGTAACTTACCTCATATCAAATATAATCTTGTTTCAAACCTTCACAACACTGCTCATGATGTAAGAAACATGTAAAAACCCATAACCACTCACTCCATAGAGGCTATTTGACCGACGAGCCACACAAAAATGCCACCTAGTCACATACGATTCAATCCATACCGAACAAGAAACAACTCTAATATAGCTGAAGGTAGAAAGAGAACCAAATAAGGGAACCACCCAACAAGTCCAACAAATACCACCACAAAAGCACAATCCTATAAACCTATCTCACATGGAAGAAGCAAGGAATATGAAGTAAGCACGAAGAATCATATCATGGGATAACTCTGTTGCGCCATATAGCCCAATCCAAATATACCGATCAACATGGAATACCCATCTAGCCATAACACTCACAATAAACAACCATATGCGTATCGACAGTAAATGCGCGAAGTGCATGACTATAGCCATGGAGAAACGGATAGCCACAATATACCACATACAGGAAAACACAGCTTACACGCAATAAATAATTCAACACCCCAAGAGCCATCTAGCTCGAGTCGAGTTATGCTGCAAGGTTCAAATACAACCACATGATGTGTGTAAAAATTCAAGCAGTCTCGCAGCCCATTGTAGCATGAGAATGTAGCACATGGAACATATCAGGACATGAATAAGGTCAACTCTAGCCGCTAAAACACCCCCAGCGGTAAATGTGCCTAGTACACAAAACCAATCAGATGCAGAATACATATTCTCACTAGACCTACTAGTGTCCTCTAAATCAATTCCGATTCTCTCGAAATGGGTAGACAACCTCCGAAAAGTCCATAATAACTTATTCATAGCACATACAATTAGTCGTCAACCCTTTACCGTACCTTCCACTTGACCCCATCTAGTGAGAGACCAAAAAATGCAACATACTCCTCATGCTAGTAGAAGACATCCGTCCCAAGCCGTGGTCGACACTATCAAGAACTCTTCGAAACCCGTCTGCACATAATCAAGCCATCGGAACTAATCCCCCAAACTCAACTAAGTCACGCAGGCCGCCAAACCCAAGAGTATTGTGAAAAAATACTGGTAATGCAACACTATACCAAAGGAATCAATCACCTTTATTACTATGTTGACCCAAACCACCGCCAAGCTGACCCATTTCTTCGAATTCTCCCCGACTAGCCTTCCAATTAACCCTGCTCCTTGCCAGTACACTACTATCCTAAACCAAAGCTCACCACAACAGATCCTAGCATGAACCACGTCGTTCAAAAGCCCATAAACCATTGTGTTCCCTCTGAAGCACCCAATGATGTCGCAACCGATATACCCATTCTAAAGAGACCATTTTTGACTCTGAAGTTGTTTCTTTAACCTCTATGATACCGAAATGTAGCATCCCTAATGGTACATAAATAGCGCAAGTCTTAGCACCATCCAATGCAAATCTCATATCTTAGCCATGTACAAATTCGAAAAATCCAAAAATACCACATACGAACCTTGAAAACATTACAACCTTCTCGAGAATCATCCCGCTCAAATCCCCCAATGAATCAACAATACGAGCCGAATAACTACTACTCTATTAGCACATAAACACCTCAAAATGTAACCCCCATCTTTAAAAAATAGAGTGAATTTGTACTCCATGCATACTACATCTACCATGAATGACAACTTGAATAATTTCATATACTAATAAAGTGTAATACATCATGCATCCAGAAATTTCCTTACTCGAGTCATTCTTGAAACCACCATCTTCAAATCATAACATATCACAATTGTGCCTCAAACCAAAACTAATATAACACATGATCATGCAATCTGATTGTCAACAGTAGACTCCCCCACTTGGCTCAAAGCCATAGAACATAATACCCGACAACACACAATAACCTTATTCCATCAGTGCCGCGATCCCGCACTGTAATTCAATAAATCTTTCATACGCTTATATGGCTCAAATCTTAAAATAGCTTAAATCACCTGGTAAGCGCACATCCATCCTCGTGACAGTCGTACAACCTTACTCAAGCAATCTGAACTCAAATTGCATCCCATACGCATCCCACTGTTAGAAATAAATCTCTTCAAAAACCCCATAGGTATAACACAACCTTAGAACATCCCGCAAGAGATAACCCACCTGCTTAGCCTCAAACTTGCATCTATGTACGCCCTATCATGGTCACAACCGCAATGCAATCACTTAATATTCCCGAGCCTAAACTCGTCAACAAGACATAGATCTTATTTCATTCCATAAATGAACACCAAGAAAGATTCCCTCAACTCGCTCATTCATAACTTGAGACTGTATAACACATAAAGAAAGAAATCAATCTTCCATAATGCTTTCGCATCCCAAGCAAAAATTTTCCCCGTCACATCCAGACCATCTAAACATTCTCCAGAATCGCATCATACCCATCATATATCTATCCAACCACTCACCGAGCCATGAAACCCACTACTAGGGCACTATCGGACATATGAGTCCTAAATCACATACGCACGCAACTGAAACCACTGAGTCCAAATTGTGATCTAAACCTGGCCTCCAATTATCCAAACCAGCATATCTCCACAACACAAAGAACTCATCTCGCACCTCATCCATGACATCACAAGTTTTCGATGTACAACCGATATCGAATGCTCAACATAATGTACGAGTGGGTGGAAGGAAATCAAAGAGACATGCTTCAAGGTAAATCAATGACGCACGATAAAGAATGAAAGCTGGGAAGTTTTCTATATTCCTTGTAGCCTCTTGAACATAGGTATAAATTTCATCATGCCAATCCGCAAGACTCTACTAGACACTTGCTTAGGACACGAAGAACCTATGAACCTAGAACTCTAATACCAACTTGTCACGACCTAAACTTCCACTAATTCGTGATGGCACCTAGCCCAACCCGTTAGGTAAGCCAAGCAATATAAGTTATAGCTAAACATAGAAATTATCAATATATGCAATAGAATCTACAACAAAATTCAATATAACTAGCCCAAGGAGCGGTAGTACAAGTATGAGCCCTTACGTTTACAAAGCCGATATGAATAATAAATACAATATCTGTTCGAAGTTTACATAAACAAAATGAATCCTAAACTACCATGAACAACAGGCAGCTTGAATTCTGAATGTATGTACATCTTTAATGAAAGGGTCACTCTTCCACAGATACACAACTCTAAGATCTGCATGCAAGATGCAGAAGTGTAGTATTACAACCAACCACATGAACTAAATTAGTATCTCTACTGACCTTGGTTAAGTAGTGGCAAGGTTTTGAAGTCAAAAGATACTCACTAATATAACTGTTTAGTTAAATTTTGCAATAGAAACAATACTAGGAATAACATAGAAGAGTACAAGAACAAATATGCGAAGCAGTAAATGATTGCTAAAGAAATCACTATCAATTTCCTCAATATCACACCAATCCTCTTCTTAAAGCGATAACCACCAAAAAACATAGTAAACCCACGAATCTTCATAGTATGAGGAAAGAGATCAAGATACCAAATCAAATGGAACGGCGAAACCTTTCATGCATTTATATCATCCTCACCAAACATATGTATAACAATACCAACTAGGTAAAAGAAATGGCAATAACAGTAGCAACGAAGTGGAAATGTCACGCCCCGACCACGGGGGGCTCGACCGATGCTTGACGAGACTTCCTATTCAAGCAAGCCTACTTGATACCTTCTACCCAACCTTACCCATGATCAATTTGAAATAAATTATAAGCGATAGACAAAGAGGGGATGAAAGAGTTAATTATCATGCTTCATTACTTACATCAATTGCATTGATGATTACCAAAAGACTCGAGGTGGAACACCAAATGAATACAACATTTATAGTCTATTTCCCCATATAAAAACACCACCAACACTATGTCTTTGGAGCCTCAAAATGGAACAGAAGAGTAGTATGATAGTGTCGGTGACAAGGCCCTGGCTATTCCTCAAAAATTACAATATACAAGGAGAAAAAGACATAACACCCGGATAGGAAGTGAGGCTCACCAAGTAAGCTGAGAAGAGGGTGTACCGCTATCAATGATCGACTCCACCTGCGGTGGAACCACCTGCATCAATTAAAGATACATCGTCCCTGGCAAAAGGGCCGTTAGAACATATGGAATAGTACTAGTATCTAAAGCCAAATACCCTCTCATGGAATAGAGTAACAACATAAAAGGAGCAAGACATGAAATCCATGAGAACCTCAAATAATATTAGATGTACCAAGTTGAGAAAAAGATAAATATTTGAGTAAATATCAATATTTTAAGTTGGGAGATTTTTAGTAACAATACACCACCATGCATATGGAAGGAAGTCTTATCTCCACCCGATCGGCTAAGCCATCTCATCCCGAGGTATGAGGATTGACATAGAAATACGACACCACCATGTGCGCGACATGGCATCCGATCATCGCTCGATTGTAAGGCCCACTAGAAATTTTATCCAAAGCCCAAGGTTTTGTGGTGCCGAGGTAAGCTAATGTGTTTGAGGATTGTAGAAACTCAAAGAGAATTATTGGGTATTCTTGAAGGTTTCCCCTATGAAGGGCATAATATAGTTTGGTAAGAAAGGGAAGTTGAGTTTGAGGTATGTCAGACCATACAGAATCATTCAAAGGATTGGTCGGGTAGCGTACAGGCTTGAAGTATCTCCAGAGACGTCTTTAGTGCACCCGGTGTTCCACGTATCCATGTTAAAGAAGTTTGTTGGAGATCCGTCTCTCATTGTTCTGGTTGATACAATTGAGGTTAATGAAGAATTGATTTATGAAGAAATTCCAGTTGCAATTCTTGATAGGCATGTTCGAAAGTTGAGGAATAAAAGAGATTGCCTCCGTGAAAGTGTTAATGCGAAACCAACAAGTCGAAGAGGCCACCTGCAAAGCTGAGGAAGAGATGAAGAAAAAGTATCCAAATTTATTTGAATAGCTATGTAATTGTGTCCATGATGTTGAAAGCCAACTTTCTATAAATTATGTTTCCCTTTTACGGCTCATGTTGAGGTTACTCCTCCTTGGTAATGTAATGTTTAATGGCATTGTGGCCAGTGTTGTTTCCTTGTTGTTGTGGTTATGTTGTTAGGACTGGCTTTGGGATTCTCTGGCAGGTGGATAGGCCCTAATTACAGGGGAGACTCTAGCAAATGTTTTGGAAATTTAGGGAGTTGGTCAAAAATTTGGAACTACTGGTATGTGTTATAGCAGCTGAGTCACATTGGGTGCTAACTGTGACATTTGACCCTCATTCGAGGATGAATAATCTAAGCGGGGGAGGATGTAAGGCCCCGTAAAATATTTATCCAAACCTCGAGGTTTTTCTTGCCGAGGTAAGCTAATGTTTTAGAGGATTGTAGAAATTATTCAACTTGGTGCGGTACCAACTTTTAGGGTTGCACAGTGCATCGAGGAGTTGAAGGAAAAAGTTTGCAGAACATGGCACTTCTACGGTTCACTATGCAACCGCAGAACCAGTTTGTGGAGCGCATATCAGCTGCGGATTGAAGTAGAACAATTTGCCAATTTTGAGGACCATTATGCGTCCGCAGAACCGTTTTGGGGGCTGCAGATCCATCATATATCTCGCATGTGAAATTCCAGAAGTGAGGTTATGCGGTCCATAACGCGACTACATAATTGGTCTGCGGACTGCAGACCCGTCGCAAAGTGAAGCATGATCGCCCAGTTCTAGGGGGCCATTATGTGGTCCATTTTGTGAACCGTAGAAATGTTATGTGGTCGCATATGCGACCGCAGATCTGCATCGGGACTTTATTTTCCCAATTTTATAACCCGACCCCCATTTTATTTATCCAGCCTCAAAGTTTATTTTAGGGGGACTACTTGACATTTTTGAGAGAGGAGAGAGATATTCTACAGAGGGAAGGGAGGACTAAGGGTTTAACTACTCTACCTTGATCAAATCTTGGAATTCCATCTCAAGGAACTTGCTAGTGCTTCAAAAAGGTAAGAATTTCTTCCTTCAGTTCATCAATTTCAGGTTTGGGTTGATTATGGGTGATGAGGATAGATTTATCAGATGCGTGAGCTAATAGAGACTGTGGGGAAGTTGTTGAACCATCTTGGGTGGTTTTGTTCTTGAATTAGTTAAGGGAAAAGTCGGGTCATAGTCGTAATAGCCCTTGACATGCGAGTTCCTCTAATTGTGCTTATAATTCTCTCCCCCTCTATAAATTGGCATCGTTAGGAGTGTTGGGACATTATTGTTGCACTACGAAAAGCTCTTTCGAGGTATGAAGGCTAAACTCTTCTTCTAGTATCATAATTCCCAAATCCTTGTAAAATTCTATCATGTGTAGTCAAACTTGAAACGCTATTGATATGGGGTATCCAAACTAGTAAAATTGATTCTTGATTGGCATAACCTGTTAGAACCCTCGTGTGTTAATGATTCTCTATTTTGGCTTTATTATGTTATAACCCTTTTGGGAAGAAGATCATGTATGAAATCACTGTGATTAAACACTTATTTCTCATATGATGAAACCTTATAAACTTAAACTTGCTAAGGCCAAAGGTGCCAAATAGTTGGTTGGAAGGGAACTCTTTCATACAAACTATTATCGTTTTGAGAATCCGAAGTGTGGCATTTTGAATACACCTCCACCCGCATACTTGTCGCTTTGTGTAGAGTTGTGGTATTGTGAATACACCTCCACCGCCATACATTGGGGTGAGGCGGAGTTTGTTTTATTGTGGATACACCTCCACCCACATATATTGGGGTGAGGTGGTAGGGCTGCTTTGTGTGAAGGTAGTTGCAGAGGATCCACGACTTAAAAATTTATAAATGTTATTGAAAGATCTTAATAAATTTTTTATGGCTTTAATGGCTATCTAAGCCTTTTATTGTTGCCATGATTCATCATATTCATGTTATATTTCCATGTCCTTGCATAGGTATTTGGTTTTCATACTAGTACTATTCGACATGTATTAACGTCCCTATTTCCGAGGGCGCTGCATGTTTAATGGATGCAGGTGGTTCCACAGCGGAAGGCATTGACCAATGACAGTGGTACACCTTATTCCCAGCCAACTTGGTGAGCGCCACTTCATTTCGGGGTCGTCCATCTTTTGTTCTGTGTGTATTATGTTTTGAGTTATAGCGGGAGCCTTGTTGCCAGCACTATCATCGTACTCTTTTGTATCTATTAGAGGTTTGTATGCATGGTCTGGGTTGTGTATTGGTATTTGGAACAGTCAAGATAGTAATGTCATATGTGTATTAAATGTTCCACTTCAAACTAAAAAAGTGTATATATTTTGAGACTTTATAAATGAAGAAACTAATGGTGGTAGAATTAGTGTTGTTTACGAACCCTCTTGGCGTTAATTAATAAAGTTTATCTTCTCTTATTTATGGGTGAGTTGGGTCGAAGACAATCTAGCAAGTTTGCTCGGCCGGGTTATCTCGGTCGAGTGCTGGTCGCGCTCCTCGAGATCCGGGCGTGACATCCCAGAGGTGGGTCGACATGGTCCTTTGCTAGCTATTGTTTCATCCCAATTAAGGGAAATAATCTCAATACATCAACACGGGAATTTATCCCTCAATTACTCCTACACCGGCACGTGTATTTCGGATTAGGTTATTTCAACCCACCCTTCCTCGATGACTAAACGTTCCTCCAAAAACATTTATCATATAAAGGAGTTACGATTCATTTCATAGCCTTTCAAACTTCCTTTCATTTCATTGGCACTCTTGGCCACAAATGTTATTCTTCGGTCTTCGCACAATGGCCGCATTTTATATTTAATACTCTCACTCTTTCACTTTCAAGGATCATCATAGGTTATCAACCCAAAGAACATTTTGAAATTAATACTTAAAATATAGATGAGCAATAAGAGTCTTAAACACATTGAGTTTTCTTTCCAAAATAGAGCATAATAAATTTGCAATTGAAGCATGAGCTTAAGTCATAGTAGTTGATACATCAGTCATACTTGAATATATTCCCGAAGGAGAGCATAATGTGATAGGATCACTTGGAAATCATTTTAGTGTATAACGTTTGATACATTACTCATTTAGGATAAATCAACTTATTAGGGACAGCTCGGAACATTTGAAATAGGAGCTTGAGCAAATCATTCTTGAAGCATTACGAGAATTTTATGGAATTCGATTCTTCAAGAGGAGTTTTGCCAACATACGTCGATTGAGAGTTTGTTAGAGTTACTACAATGCTCCACTACCCTTGGCAACTTCAATCTATAGAAACATGATCAAATTGGGCCATTACTATGAAGGTTCACCTAGTATTCAGCTCACTTTGGCATTTCATCAAACATTAAGTGCCCAAATCTGACTAGAAAATGGTGGAATTCCTTATCCCACAACCAAACCCAACACCAATAGTTCACCCATATATGGTCAACAACTACCCCACAACCTTAATAGGTACATGTATGCACAAAGACCAACTCCCACTCTCAAGAATCGTACACTCCATTACCCATCTTCTGCCAAAATTCCAAAATTGAGAGCTAGCGAGTAAACCTTACCTCTTAGAAGAAGACTTTGCAAGCTTTCCTTGTTGAATTGAAAAGGCTTGAGCAAGAATTGATGTGCGGGGATGTTACTGCCCTTCCTTTTCTTTCTAGTTCCCTTCCCCTCTCTCCAAAATATCAGATTTTTACTCCAAGACAACCCCCTTATGTCTTTTTAGTAGAATAGGGTCGGGTAAAATTACCCAAAGTATCTACCTCCGTGTCAGGTTTGCCATGGCAGACAGTACCTAAAAACGGGTATGCGGTCCGCGAAGTTGACCTCAAAATGGTCCCCAAAAATTGGGATGGCCTATTCACGTCTGCGGCCGATTTGTAGTCTACAGAGTAGTTATGTCGTTGCGAAATGGACCGCGAAACCTCCCTCAAGAGCGATGGAAGTGCGGCTCGCGAAATAATATGCGACCGTATAATTGACCGCAAAATGTCCTTCAAAATTAAGCTTCTTCTATTCAACTCCGTAGCGATTGTGCAGCCTGTAGAACTGATCTACGGTCGCATAAAGTACTGCAGAAATGCCATGTTTTGCTAATTTATTCCACGAACTCCATAATGCGTTGCACCACCCAAAAGGTCTGTACCACAACCTCCAAAGCACATGAGGCTACCTCGAAACCATAAGACATCAGATTCTTACACAAACTGCAATAACGAACAAGGTAGAGCATATGGACAACGATAATAGAAAAGTTGGGAGGCACAGAAGTAATGATAGCATGTAAGGTATGAGAACATAATTTCACTAACTAGCATGATAAAAGGTTTAGATAGTATCGCAACAAACGAGAAAACACATAGATGCAACTGTAACAAACAAGAACGAAAGCATGATCTTGTCAAGAAAAAGAGATAGACGGTGTGGATAGAACAATAACAATTAAGGTAGAAGCAAAGTCAGGACAACAACAAAGAGTCACAAAGAATGGATAGGTGCAACAATGACAATTAAGGATTGTTACGACCTGAACGGTCGTTGTAAGCATTTGCATTCCGTTCGATGGTTTGAGGGCATGAGTAGCTTCGGTGTTGTATTATGACTTATTTGAGTCATGTGTTTTGGTTTTGGGGTGATTCGGGATTATTTTGGAAGAATGATTCTCAACTAGGTAGCTTTAAGTGGAAAAAGTCGACCAAGATTGACTTTTGTTTATTTGATCTCAGATTGGAGTTTGATCATACCATTAGGTCTGGATGGTAATTTTGGACATGGGCGGGTGCCCGGATTTGTATTTTGAGGCTTCTACAAGGTTTTGGCCATAATTGGCGAAAGTTAGCAATTTGAAGGTTTGAAAGGTTCATAAGTTTGATTGGGAGGTTATTTAGATGATATCGGGTTTGGATTGTTGATCCGGAAGTTGGAATATGCTTGTTATGTCATTTGTAACTTTGTGGGAAATTTTTTAGGTCATTCCAAGTTGAATAGAATGGAGCAAGAGGGTAGCAATAAGGCTCGATATGCGGGCAACTTTGGTGATTCTTCTGGTGATGGTGGTGGTTGCAGGTCAGCATTCGGGGAGGAGCGGGGTCGTTAGGGCTATCCCAGTCCTTTGCTCAGTCTTAGGTCAGTGCACAACCATGAGGGCCTAGTCAGCACCAGTGGAATCATTTCAAGCCCAGTCAGGGCAATAGGGGATCTTACCAGCATGGTCCGCTTGGAGGGAGATTCTAGCAGCAGTAGAGGCCCCCATGCCCTAGTATGGAAAAATGAATTTTGGGGCCTACTTCATGGACCAACATATACGTTACTGGTGTGGTATCGAGGGTCACATTTAGAGGGATTGTTGTTCGTCCCGCCAAAGTGTGGGCAGGGGTACGACACATCCAGTCAATTATGCAGCCACTTCATCCACAACACCTCCACCAGCTCGAGGCACTCCAGCACCCACAGGGCATGGTGCAGCTAGGGGTGGTGCACTAAGTTTGAGAGGACCCAGCCGGTCCTATGCTATGAGGGTCGCCAGATTTCAGAAGCTTCTCCAAATGTTGTCACAGGTATATTGATTGTCCAATCTCATGATGTTTATGCTCTCATAGATCCTGGTTCCACTTTGTCCTATGTTACTCCATATGTTGCTATGGAATTTGGGATAGAACCGAAACAACTTCATGAGCCGTTCTTTGTCTCTACTCCGATTGGTTAGTCTATTATGGTTGCGCGAGTTAATAGGGATTGTGTTGTCACAGTGCATGGTCGGGGCACCGTGGACGATCTCACTCAATTGGGAATTGTTGATTTTGACGTAATAATAAGGATGGAATGGCTTTATTCATGTTTTTCCAAGCATGATTGCCGAACCAGGACCGTTAGGTTTGAATTTCAAAAAATGCCAGTTACTGAGTGGAAGGGGGATGATGTAGTACCGAAGGGTAGGTTTATTTCTTGCCTTACAACTACGAAGATGATCAACAAGGGGTATATTTACCATTTGGTTCGGGTTACGTACATCGTTGCTGAAGCACCTACACTTGAGTCCATACCAGTTGTGAATGAATTTTCGGAGGTGTTTCCTTATGAGCTCCCTGGGATCCCACCAGACAGGAAGAATTGATTTTGGGATCGATGTGATGTCAGGAATGCAGCCTGTAATCTATTCCACCCTGTAGAATGGCATTGGCAGAATTGAAGGAATAAAGGGAACAATTCAAGAATTTGTTAGAGAAGGGTTTTATCTGGCCGAGTGTGTCGCCTTGGGGCGCATCGGTTCTCTTTTTAAGGAAGAAAGATTGGTCACTAAGGATGTGTGTTGACTATTGGCTTCTCAACAAGGTCACATTTAAGAATAAGTAACCGCTACCAAGGATAGATGACTTGATTGACCAATTGTAGGGTGCTAAGTATTTCTCCAAAATTGATTTAAGGTTGGGGTATCACCAATTAATGATCAGGGAGCAGGATACTCCGAAAACAGCTTTCAGGACCCGGTACGGGCATTCTTAATTATTGATGATGTATTTTGGTCTAACAAATGCCCTGACAGCTTTCATGGGTCTTATGAATCAAGTCTTCAAGCCTTTTCTCGACTCATTATGATAGTACGACATTCTTGTATGTTCACGAAGTCAGGAGGACCATGCTGATCATTTCTGGGCAGTTTTGCAAAGTCTGTATCAGCACAAGTTGAATGCGAAATTTTTGTAGTGTGAAGTTTTGTTGGAATATGTCGCATTCTTGGTTCATGTCGTGTCCAATGAAGGAATAAAGGTTGATCCTCAGAAAATCGTAGCTGTGAAAAATTATCCTTGACCTACAACTCTAATAGTGATTCGCAGTTTTTTGGGCTTAGCCGGGTATTACATGAAATTTGTGGAGAGTTTCTCTACTCTTGCCACTCCATTGACTAAACTAACGCAGAAGGCGATTAATTTCCATTGGTCAGACGCTTGTGAAATGAGCTTCCAATTGTTGAAGACAAGATTGACTACGACTCTAGTGTTGACCTTATCGGAGGTTACTAATGGGTTTGTGGCATATTGTGATGCTTCGAGAATCGGACTTGGGTGTGTATTGATGCAACATGGAAAGGTGATCGCTTATGCTTCTAGGCAACTCAAGAATCATGAGAAGAACTATCCAACACATGACATAGAGCTCTCGGGTAGTTTTTGCATTAAAAATTTGGCGCCGTTTCTTGTATGGGGTCCATGTAGATATATTCATGGACCACAAGAGCCTTCAATATATTTTCAAGCAGAAGGAACTGAATTTGAGGCAGCGAATATGGCTTGAGTTACACAAGGATTATGAAATCGATATCCTATATCATCCGGGAAGGGCTAATATTGTGGCTGATGCTCTTAGCCGAAAACCCATGGGTAGTTTGGCTTATTTGGAGTCGCATCAAAGGCTGTTGGCCAAGGAAGTTCACCGGTTGGCTAGTTTGGGAGTTCGTCTTCCAGACTTTAGTGAAGGAGGGATGCTTGTGCAAAATAGGGCTGAATCATCACCTGTTGTGGAACAAAAGGAGAAGAAATACGGCGATCCATTGTTGGTACAATTGAAGGAGGGGATTCATAAGCATAAGACCATCATTTTTTCTCTTGGCATGGATGATCGTACACTAAGGTACCAAGGGCAATTATGTGTTCTAAAGGTAGACAGTCTCCGAGAAAGAATCATGATTGAGGCTCACAATTTCAGGCATTCCTTGCACCCAGGCTCTACAAAGATGTACCATGATCATAAGGAAGTCTACTAGTGGAATGATATAAAGAGGAATGTAGTGGACTTTGTGGAAAGATGTCCAAATTGTCAACAAGTAAAGGCCGAACATCAAAGGCCTAGTAGGTTTGCCTGGAACATAGAAATATTGATGTGGAAATGGGAGATGATCAATATGGACTTTGTGGTGGGACTACTTCGCACGCCTTGCAATTTTGACTTGATTTTGGGTGATTATTGACCGACTCACAAAATCAGCACACTTCATAAATGTTAAGGCTACCGACACAAATTTTAGCAAGGTTTGGGTACTCATGTGAATCTTAGTACAACCTTCCATCAACAAACCGACGGGCAGGCAGAGCGGACTATTCTAACGCTCGATGATATGTTGTTAACTTGTGTTCTTGACTTCAAGGGTAGCTGGGATGGCCACTTACCACTCATATAATTTTCTTACAACAACAGTTATCATGCTAGCATCCGGATGGCACCGTTCGAGGCTCTATGTGGTAGGAGGTGTAGATCCCCCTTGGGTGGTTCGAAGTTGGGGAAGCAGAGTTGATCGGCCCAGACTTCATACAACAGGCTATGTGGAATGTTAAAATCACTAAGAACGGTTGAAAATTTCCCAGAGTCGACATAATTCCTATTTAGATGTGCGTAGCAGGGATGTGGAGTTCAAAGAGGATAATTGGATATTCTTGAAGGTTTCCCTCATGAGGGTGTAATGCAATTTGGGAAGAAAGGAAAATTGAGTCCAAGGTATGTCGAACCATAAAGAATCATTTGGAGGATTGGTCAGGTGGCTTATAGGCTTGAGCTACCATCAAATATATCGTCGGTGCACGCGGTATTTCATGTATCTATGTTGACGAAGGTAGTTGGAGACCTGGAACTCATTGTCCCGGTTGAGGCTATTGAAGTTAACAAAGAATTGACTTATGAGGAGATTTCGATTGCCATTCTTGAAAGGTAAGTCTGAAAGCTGAGGAATAAAGAGATTGCCTCCGTGAAGTGCTATGGCAAAACCAACATGTTGAAGAGGCCACTTGGAGGGTGAGGATGAGATGAAGAAGAAATATCCTCATTTGTTTGAGTAAGCATGTAGTTGTGTTTTATGAAAATGTTAAGAGCTTACTTTCTATATCTTATGTTGCACTTTTACAGTATATGTTAAGGATGCTCCTTTCTTGTACGTTGGATTATATACATGTTGTTAGGATTGGTTTCTAGGATTCTGTAACAAGTGGATTTCAGGGAGTTAGTAAAAATTTGGGACTGCTGGTGTGTGAAGTAAGAATTGAGTCACATTGGATGTGGATGATTGATTGTGACCCTCATTCGAGGATGAATGATCCTAAGCGTGGGAGGATTCATGGCCCCATAAACTTAAATCCAGAAGGTGGGAGTGCCGAACATGGCGTTTCTACAGTCCACTATTCGACCGTAGAACCATTTCGCGGATTGCAGATCTGCCGCAGAATGAAATAGAACCTAAACCAAATTTTGAAGGACATTTTACGACCATCTATGCGACTGCATAATCATTAGCAGGCCACATAATTCGTCGCATATTCCACAAGAAGATTTCCGGAGGGAGAATTCACGGCGGGTTATGCGACTGCGTAACTGTTCTACGGGATGCATAACGGCCGCAGACCTGACCAGGCATGCCCAGTTTTTGGACCATTTTTGCAGTCCGCATATTCCTTTTGTGGTCCAGACAGCGACCACAAACCCGATTTTGTAGGCTTAAGTTTGGGAAAATTTTTTCCAATCCCATGTTTTATAAAATGACTTTAGGGGTCATTTGGGCTGGTTTAAACGGCTATTTTAGCGATAGGTGAGTATCCTAAAGAGAGAGAAAAGGAAGCCCCAACCCCTTTGTTCATCAATTCCTGCCCCAATCTTGAAGTTTCAAGGGAATCACTCACTAGGCCATCATCTATCCGGGTTAGATCTTGTTCTAAAAACCTACATGCAATTGTTATGAGTTAAAGTATGTTGTAGAGTTGGAGATAGGCCATGCATGTGCCAATAGGGATAGTATGTGGGGTATTTGAACTAATGCCGGTAAACTCTTGGCGTTGAATCGGTTTTGGGGTGAAGGAAATCTTGTTGAAGTGTGATTGGCCTATGATTCTTATTCCTCACATCCCAAGTTATTCCTAATAGATCAGATTATCCCAAATAAGCACTGTTTCGGAAATTATAAGCTCAAATTGCGTTGCAATTGCTCCTATTACATTATTCCCTTCTTCGGGGATGTGCTCAAGTATGGTTTGTGTATTACAATGTTATGACTCTAATTCGTGTTTGCAATAAAAGTTATTATGCCAAATTGTGGAAGAAAGCACATTGTGCTTAAGACTCATGATTGCTCATATATATATTTAAGGTCTTGGTTCCAAATGCTCTTATTGTCAATAATCTATGATGATGCTTGAAAGTGAAGGAAGTGAATATGAGATATAACATGCGGCCATCGTGCCAAAAATGAAAAATACACTTGTGGCCAATAGTGCCAATGAAGTAAAAAGAAGTGTGAAAATCATGCAATGTGTTGTAACTCTTTCTCTTTGATAAATGTTTTGGGAGTACCGTTTAGTCACTGAGGAAGGGTAGGATGAAATAACCTAACCCCGAAACTACAAGTGCCGGTGTAGGAGTGATTGATGAGTAAATCCCCGCATTGATGTTTTGAGATTGTTTTACGTAATTGGGATGAGATGACTGCTAGCGGAATGTGATGTGATGTCGACCAACACGGCTTTGTCGTGAAACGGCATAGCCGATCGGGCTGAGATCGGATGCCATGCCGCGCAGATGGTGGTGGTGTGATGGTATGTCTTGGGTGAGACGGCTTAGCCGATCGGGCAGTGATCGGACTCCATGATGATAAATTGGTGGTATATCAGTACGAAAGATCTCCCAACCTAGAAATATTAGAAATTACTTGAAATTTATCTTTCTCTTAACTTGACATTTTAATATTGTTTGAGGCTTTCAACGATTCCATGTTTCCTTCTCATTTTACTGCTATTCGTTCTATTGAGATGGTGTTTAGTCTTCCATACTAGTACTATTCCCTATGTACTAACGTCCCTTTTGCCGGGGGCGCTCCATCTTTAATGGATGCAGGTGGTTCCACTGCAGGCGGCATTGATTGGTGATAGCAGTACACCCTCTTCTCAGCTGACTTGGTGAGCCCAACTTCATTTCGGGGTCTTGTATCTTTTGTCCTCTATGTATAGTGTTTTTAGGTTTAGCCAGAGCCTTGTTGCCAGCACCATCATACTACTCTTTTGTAGCCGTTAGAGGCTCTGTAGACATAGTGTGGGTTGTATCTTGGTTTTGGGGAAGTCAAACTAAAGATGTTGTATTTGTATCACATGTTTCCACTTCTAAACTATGAATGCTTAATGCAATATTTTTGGAAAATCTTGAATGAAGTTCTAACGATAATGAAATTTGTATTGTTCATGTAACCTCCTCATTGTCTAATTAATGAAATGCATCTTCACTCTATTCATGGGTAAGGTCGGGTAGGAAGCTTCTAGCATGCTTGCTTGACAGGGTTATCTCGGTTGAGCGCCGGTTGCACTCCCTGATGTTGGGGCGTGGCAAGCTTGGTATCAGAGCATTTAGGTACTCGATTTTGGACCTTGAGCTCATTTTATCGCATTTTGAGTTATAGATCATGAATTTTAGCGATTTTGGATAGGATTTTAACCTGGATTAGGGTAAGCATTTTCTACTCGGATTTGATTAAAGTATAGTATTATTTCTTCAATCATGACATTTTATTGATGAATTTAAAAAAGGAATAGGGATTTTTTGTCTAAACTTTTCTAAAGTGAATAATTGGGTGTTAAACATTTATTTGGAGTCGGATTTGAGTGAAATTAGTATGGTTGGACATGTATTAGAATGGTTTGTCGGAATTTGTGAGTTTTATCGTTTTCCGAGGTGCGAGCTTGGGTTGACATTCTGGTTGACTTTGAGTATTTGATTAAAGATGTGTCCTTTATCGCTTGGGTTTGTTTTCTATGGCACTATTTGATGTTTTTAAGTTGGTTTTGGCTAGTTTAAAGTCGTTCAGAGGTTGATTCACGCAGGATTGAGTTTCTAGAGTATTATTTGGCTTGCTCAGTATTTTATTTGGCTTGTTTGACGAAAGTAACATATCTAATATTGGATCTGATGGGTAATTACCCCTAAGAACTATGTTATATGAGATGTGTTGGGGTGACACACATGCTAGGTGACGGGCGTGCCTGCGTGCACCGTGGCATTCATTATTCGAGTGGATTTTAGACTACTACCAGAATTGTTCTACTATCATGTTTTATTATATATAGGTTTTTATTTAATCGTCTGATTATTCGAGCTATGTTTATGTTTGAAATCATGTCTGGGCTATGTGCTATCTTGGTTGAGACATAATGGAGCAATTCTTGTTGATTTGAGTTGTATGCTTTAACTGAAATTATATAACCAGTCATGATTCCTCATTCGCATATTATATCTCACTCTCTATGTATTACGTGTTTAATTTATCACATATTATCGTTTTCCATATGTGATATTGTTTGGGCTGAGTGATATGAGATTGTTAGCCTTTAGACTTTAGAGGTTATTGACTGATGTGGGCCATAGAGTCGTGTGGTGAGTTATGTGGGATCAGGTTGCACGCCACAATAAATTGTTATTAGATCGGGTTGCACACCACAATGGATTGTTATTTTGATCAGGTTGCATGCCGCAACAGGCCATATTGGCTTTATTGTTATTTGGATTGGGTTGCACGCCGTAACAAGCCATATTTCCTTATGATTACTGCTTGACCAGGATCCGCCCCACCGAAGATTGACATGCCAGCGGTGAGCGCAGGCACAATGATATATACACGTGCTTTGGTAAGGGTCTTTTGAGCCAGGCACCCATATAGTGCTGAGTGATTGTGTGAGTTATAGGGTGGGGCATTTGAGACAAGCACCTTGAGTTTATTGAGAGTGAGTGTACTTGATGATAGCATTGTGAAATTAGTTACATGACATGTACATTTGACACGTAGGCATAGAGATGTATTTTCCTCATATTAGACGGTAATATGTCATTGGATGATTTAACATATAGACATAAAGATATATTTTCCACATGCTAGACGGTATATGATAATTGATGACTTGACATGTATATTGACATGTAGGCATTGAGATGTACTCTCCTCATGCTAATTGGTAAACATAAATTCTTATCTGGTGTTGTGAATTGGAAAAAATACTGTTCTTTTGATAAACTTATGTTTAGTTGTTTTCGGTAGTAAGATTTGGACTTTGACTGTTATACTTAAAAAGCATGTCTATTTATCCATAACTGTGAGGGAGCTGAGCATAATATTTTCTGAGTTGTTTGCTGTTTCCAGCATTATCATATCTCTTGTTATTATCAATTATTGATGTTGGACTTCGACTATCTTCCTAGCTCATCATTGCTTTCAACCTGAGGTTACGTTTGATACTTATTGAGTACATTTGGTTGGTTGTACTCATACTACACTTCTGCACCTTATGTTCTGATCTTGGAGTTGAAGCTACTGCGTATGGTAGGAGTAGCTCGTGAGTTGTACTACCTATCCTTGGGATTTTTTATAGAAGTTCAATTATATTACCCATTGACTCTCATTATTCTCATTTGGTTTATGTTTAATGTTAATTAGCTTACCTATCAAGTTTGGTTAGGTGCCATCACGACTAATGGATATTGGGTCGGGATAAGTTGATATCATAGCTCTAGGTTCATAGGTTCTACGAGTCATGAGAAAGTGCCTAGTAGAATCTTGTGGATCGGTATGATGACGTCCATACCTATCTTTGAGAGGCTATACATCTGGGATAATTAATTCAGCTTGAACCGTATCTCTTTGAATTCCTTCCACTCACTCATATGTTATGTTGACAGCTCGATATAAGTTGTGCATCGACGGCTTGTGATTCCACAGATGAGGTGCAAGATGTGTTTCCTGTGTTTCGGTGATGGGTCTGTCTGGGGGACTTAAGGCTAGATTTGTACCGCAGCTTGGGCTCGCAGGTTTCAGTTGTGTGAGTAAGTACATTTGGACTTATATGTCCAGTAGTGTCCCTAGGAGTGGGACTGATGGCTCAATGAGTGATTGCATAGTTATATGATGACTATTATGTGACTGTAGAATGTGCTTTGATGGTTTGGATGTGATGAGAGGAATTTTTCTTGGGATGCAAAATAAGGATGCTTGATTTCTATCATTATGTGTTGTACAGTCCTGAGTTATGAGAGTGTTAGGGACCTTTCAGTCGTTCGTTTGTGGAATGAAGTGTATTCTTATGTCTGATTGACGAATTCATACTCGAGAGGATCGATTGATTACATTTTTGTTGTGGCCATGATAAGGCGCAGAGAGATGACAGCTCAAGTCTAAGCAGGTGGGTTATCACCTTCGAGGTAGTCTTCGAATGTGTGATTCTTAGAATGTTTTATGGGGAGCTTTATTTCTATCAGTGGGTTATATGTGTTGCAATTTGATTTTGGACCACTTGAGGAAGTTGGCTTGACTGTCACAAGGATGGTTATGTGTTTAGTAGGTTATTTGAGGTATCTTATGGCATGGGTAACATGAGTTCATGAAGGATTTAGTTAAATTACAACACGAGATCATGGTAATTATGGAGTAAGGGTATTGTGGGATATCGAATGTTGTGTTCTATGGCATTGAGACAAGTGGGGGAGGCTGCTATCAATGATCTGACAGCATGGCTATGTGTAATATTAGTTTTTGGTCTGAGGCATATTTGTGCAACAATTGTGACTTGAAGAGGTTGGTTTTGAGGATGACTTGAGCAAGGGAATTGTTGAATGCATGATGTGGTATATTTTATGTACGTATTGGAAATCTAGGAATGGCTTAGGTTTGTTATTCTATATGGATGTAATGTGCTAAGAAAAAGGAGTCACTCAACTGCATTATGGCGGGTTACTTCTTTGAGTGTTGGTGTGCTAATGGGGCACCAGTTGTTCGGCTCGTTTGAGCGTTACATTGGAGAGTACAGCAAAATGAAAAACTCTTGAGAAGGTTCTAATGAGTTAATGATTTACATGTGGTAATTGAGGACTTCCCCGAATTTGTGTATTGCTAAGATCTGATATTTGCATTTGGTTGGTGCCGCGACTTGCGATATTTTTGTTCCATTAGTGATTCTACATTTTAGTATAAGAGAGGTTAAAGAAACAACTTCAGATTCATAGAAGGTCTCTTCAGAGCGGGTATCTCAGTGGTGGTATATTTAGGGCGCTTAATAGGGAATACAGTGGCTTATGGGCATTAAGCCGGCGTGGTTTTATTCTAGGATCTCTTATGGTGAGCTTTGGGTAGGGATCGTTGTCACGACCCAAACCGGAGGGCCATGATGGGCACCCAGGCCTTACGTGCCGTGTACCAACGTACATTTTATCTAAACTTTCTTATTATCTATAAGGGCCAACGAGATCAGTATGAATGGCAGACAATAATCCTAATCAACCAAAATTCCAGATAATGACATAAACATATATAACATGACCGACAAGGCTGTCATGAAAAACTATATAACAAAAATAAATTTGCCGACAAGGCAATCCCAACTATACATAAGTCAACACCTGTCTATGAGCCTTTACAGGAACATAAGTGATGCAACACGGCTGGAACAGGGCCCCGACATACCCATAATGCCTATAACAAAAATGCATACCAAGACCACGGCAAGTCCGGAGAAGGGATCTCGCCAATAACCGCTGAACTGGGTAGCCTACTGTGGTGGGGGAGCTTCGTCTACCTGTCTATCAGGACCTGCAACATGACATGCAACGTCCACAATTTAAAGGACGTCAGTACGAATAAGGTACTAAGTATGTAAGGCAGGAAAGCATAATGTAAGAACAGTAATGTGCATAGGGATAGAAAATATACACCATGTAACATCTGAGTGCCTCTGGGCGACTAATCATGAAATGCCTGATGCGCATATACATATATAACCTTTTAAAATCATCATATACATACGCCTCAGTAGGCCTCATCATCATCATATCATACCCCAGCCATCATAAGGCTCGGTAACATCATACGTAACTGGTAAGTGGTTGCACAATAGGTGCCATACCCGGCCGATTATAGCGCGGACTCGGTAGAGTAAAATAGATGCCGACTATAGCGCGACTTAGCAGAGTAAAACAGATACATATATATAGTTGCACAATAGGTGCCATACCCGGCCGACTATAGCGCGGCTCGGTAGAGTATAATAGATAATGCATGTTGGACTCATTGAAATCACACTTTGAACCTTTCGGAGTGGCGTAAGGTCAAAGAAGTAACATCAACATCAATCCTCCCATAAGAGGGGAAACAATATAAGTACTACTAGCTTCTAAGAATATAGTATCTTTGGAGGCTCGTTCATTGCATTATGTACAATCAGAGTCGTGCAAAAGAAGGAAAGGGGACAATCTCCCATACCTTGTATATACTACCCAACCTCAAGCTATGAAAATTCCATGACTCCGTAGTCTACAATAAGAGAGATGACACTACCGTTATCGTTTAAGCATCGTAACTATTATGTATCAGCTATAACCTATTTTGCGATGAAACAGACTGCACTCCCCTATATGTATGACTTCCCACAAGTAACACAATCACCAAACAGCCCAAACAACATTAACAATAATCATATTAAGCCTCCCAAAACAATCCACCAACCAACAACATTACTAGCAAGCCTTTCGACGTATATCTCACAAGTTCTAGCATCAACGACTTAACCGTAACTTGGATAATCTTAAATACATGTAGGGTAAGAGGTTCCTTACCTTTTAACAGAAATATTTGACATTAATTGACCATGAGATATCCCTCCAATGCTGCCACAAGAACAAGGAAGCGAAGCTAGCAATCAATTTGAGTTTTTTCAGCACTAGAATCACTTTAGAAGGTTTGAAATCACCTAGGTTGATATTAAAACTCGAGGGAGTATTTTACAGAGCATAAAAAACCTAAAACAACCTCCCGCACGAGCTGCAACAACACAAAAATCAGCAACAAGAAGAAGAAATAGGAACTTACTAGCGCCACGGGATTCCCGACGCTTGATTTGTGTTGTTTGCCCTTGGTTTTAGTCTTGGATCATGAGAGAACATTGAGAGGGTGTTCTTAGGGTTCTAAGGTCTAAATATACTGAAAACTAATGACTTAAAACGGGTTTGAGGCATGATATATATATCCATATATCTTAAACTGCATATGTGGGCCCCATAGAGAGGTGCTTGGCGCAGTCTCGCGAAAACGCAAATATCTCCATATTCTGAGATTTTGTATCAACGAATGGTTTAATGAATTTAAAACTAGACTCATAGATATTCAATATGGTGGGTAGATCACCCCGTAATTCCAAATAAATTGGGAAAAAAGCTTAGTGACATTTGACATAAAGTATGAATAAAATTATGAACGTAAGTTGCGACAACTTTTGTCGACTTTTGCTTCATAACTCGTTTGACTTCAAGACTTATGAAACGGATATTATATGTCTCAAATACCTTAAAACATGACCTCTTGGTAATATTAATCACCTCTCGATTTACCCGAAAATACGAGTTACAATATCCTTAATTCGTTTAACTTCTAATGCTTGTTAACCACCCTTATACACCCTTGCATCATTTAAGACCACTAGTA
The DNA here is from genome assembly GCA_002018475.1 of Nicotiana obtusifolia. Classification (NCBI taxonomy): domain Eukaryota; kingdom Viridiplantae; phylum Streptophyta; class Magnoliopsida; order Solanales; family Solanaceae; genus Nicotiana; species Nicotiana obtusifolia. The sequence goes on along the minus strand of MCJB01021952.1, from coordinate 175,909 downwards.
CTAAATTCTTATTATCTCAAAGGTAATCTCTTCTCGGACCTATGTAGACTATCTTACGGCGTAATCTAACGTATACACATATGGGTTGTAACACTCTCCCCCCCTTAGGAACATTCATCCTCGAATGTAAGGGTTTATGGGGAGTCTAACTCATCGTGGATTTCTGATGGAAATTTCCGGCTGCGTTTCCTCTATAAAATAGACACTAGCAAAACTTGCAAGTAGTTAAACCCAACCTATGGCCTTACAAGGCTATACAAAGCATTATAGCTATGTACATTATCTGCATATCACCATTTTTTATTAAGAAAGAGTATTCTCAAGTTGTTGCTTCCCTCATAGAGGCGTTTCTCCTTCTAATGCGTCCTGCGTTCCCCCGGCACCCTCGTTATCTTCATTTTGGAACAGGTAAGGGTATTTAGACTTGATCTCATCTTCTTCTTCCCATGTCATTTCTTCCGTATTATTGTTCCTCCACAATACTTTGACGGAAGCTACATCCTTTGTTCTCAGCTTGCGGACTTGTCGATCTAATATAGCCACTGCCATTTCTTCATATGATAGATCCTTTGTAACTTGTACATCTTTGATAGGGACGACCCGAGAGGGTCTCCAATACATTTCCTCAACATAGATACGTGGAATACCGGGTGGACAAATTCCAATTCAGATGGCAATTCTAACTCATAAGCAACCTGTCCAATTCGTCGAAGAATTTTGTACGGCCCAATATACTACAGATTCAGTTTACCCTTCTTCCCAAAATGCATAACACCCTTCATCGATGAGATCTTCAAGAAAACCCAATCACCAACCTCAAATTCCAGGTCACGATGTCGGACATCAAAATAAGATTTTCCCCTGCTTTGTGCCACCTTTAGTCGCTCTTGTATCACTTTCACCTTCTCAATGGCTTGGTGAATCAAATCTGGCCCATATAATTCCGTCTCACCGACTTCGAACCATCAACTGGTGATCTACATCTCCTCCCCTATAGTGCCTCGTACGGAGCCATTTTAATACTGGAATTGTAGCTATTATTGTAGGCGAATTCTATGAGTGCTAGATGATCATCCCAGTTCCCCTTGAAATCTATAACACATGCTCGTAGCATATTTTCAAGTGTTTGAATGGTACGTTCAGCCTGTCCGTCAGTCTGCGGATGGAATGTCGTGCTGAGATTCACTTGTATGCCTAAACCCTTCTGAAAAGACCTCCAAAAGTTAGCCGTAAATTGAGCTCCTCGGTCTGATATAATAGATAATGGCACACCATGAAGCCTAACAATCTCCTTGATATACAATTTCGCATAATCTTCAGTTGTGTAAGTTGTCTTAATTGGCAAAAAATGGGCACATTTTGTAAGTCGATCAACTATCACCCAGATGGAGTCAAACTTATGATAAGAGCGAGGTAACCCAACAATGAAGTCCATATTAATCACCTCCTATTTCCAGGTCAGAATTTCTATATTTTGAATCAATCCACCGGGTTTCTGATGCTCAATCTTTACTTGTTGACAATTAAGGCACTAGGCTACAAATTCTGCAATAGACTTCTTCATGTAATCCCACCAATACTGCTCCTTAATGTCATGATACATCTTTGTCGAACCGGGATGGACGGAATATCGGGACTGATGAATCTCAATCATAATTTTCTCTCGCAACCCTGCTACATTAGGTACGCATAATCGGCCCTGGTATCTTAGTGTCCCATCCCCTCTGATCTCGAAAGCTAAAATTTTACCCTGCTGAATGCCCTCTCTCAATCGTACCTAGGTAGGATCTTCATATTGCCGTGCTTTTACTTCGGTTACCAAAGATGATTCCGACGTATTTTGTATAGTAACACCTCTGTCATCAGAGTCTAACAATCTGATTCTCATATTGGCTAGCTGATGAAGCTCTTTAGTCAATCCCTGTCTACTTGCCTCAATGTGTACTAGGCTTCCCATTGACTTACGACTAAGAGCGTCTGCCACAACACTGGCTTTATCGGGATGGTACAATATCTCGACATCGTATTCTTTCAGTAATTCAAGCCAACGCCGTTGTCTCAAATTCAACGCTTTTTGCTTGAAAATGTATTGTAAACTCTTGTGATCTGTGTAGATGTCAACATGGACACCATATAAGTAGTGCCGCCATATCATTAAAGCATATATCACTGCAGCCAATGCCAAATCATGAGTCGGGTAGTTATTTTCATGCTTCTTTAATTGTCTTGATGCATAAGTAATCACCTTCCCACGTTGCACCAATACGCACCTCAAACCTACACCTGAAGCACCACAATATACCACATACCCTTCTGTTCCTTCTGGGAGAGTAAGCACTTGCGCGGAGGTCAACCGATTCTTTAGCTCCTGGAAACTACGTTCATAAGCGTCAGACCTGTCACGACCCAAACTGGAGGGCCATGACTAGGACCGGACCATACTTGCCGAGCACCCACGTACATTTTATATAACCTTCTTTATTATCTTTTAGGGCTGACGAGATCAATATAAATGGTAGACATGGATCATGGACAACCAACAATAAAATATGATGGCATGAACATACATAACATGGGATGACCAGACAATCAAGAAACTATGTATAAGGTACGAGCTACCACGTTACCATGAAAGACAATACAATAAAAACCAGCCAACAAGGCATACCAAACTATACATGAGTCGACACACATGTCTATGAGCCTCTAAAGGAACATAAGTACTGCAACATAGCCGTAACACGGTCCCGACATACCCATAATGTCAATAAAAAAAAGCATACCCAGACCATGACAAGTTCGGAGAAGGGATCTCGCCAATCACCGCTGAACTGGACAGCCTACTATGGTGGGGGAGCTGCACCTGCCTGTCTATCAGGACCTGTAGCACGACATGCAGCGTCCATAAATAAAAGGACGTCAGTACGAATAAAGTACTGAGTATGTAAGGCAGGGAACCATAAGTACGAACAGTAATGTAAGCAGGGATAGAGAATATACAACCTGTAACATTTGGGTACCTCTGAGTGCTACTGACATGAAATGCATGATACATATGTATATACATAAGCTTTTAAAACAAACGCCTCTGTGGGCATCATCATCATCATATCATACCCGGCCGTAATAGGCTCGGTAAAAACGTACCTGGCCATCATAAGACTCGATAGAATCGTACCGGGCCACGTGGAGCTCGATAAAACCCAACTGATCAATGGTTGCACATTAGGTGCCGACTATAGCGCGGCTCGATAGAGTAAAATAGATACATATATATAATGCATGCTCGATTCATGAAAATACGTTCTAAGCCTTTTGGAGTGACGTAAGGTTGGTATCCTCTGTACACGTTATTAGGACTAACTCTTCATCATAAACCTTTTAAGAATCAGGAAGTACCAACAACATTGATAACATAAGAACAAGAGAAGACACATCAACGTAAATCGTTCCATAAGAGGGGAAACAATATAAGTACTGCTAGCTTCTAAGAGTAGAGTTTCTTTGGAAGCTTGTTCATTACATTACGCACCATTGAAGTCGTACAAAAGAAGGAAAGGGATAGCCTCACATACCTTGTATATACTGCCCCAATCTCAAGCTATGCAACTGTCACAACTCCTTAGTCTACAATAAGAGAAACGATACTATCGTTATTATTTAAGCGTCATAACTATTATGTATCGACCACAACCTATTTTACGATGAAACGGACAGCACCTCCCCTATATACATGAATTCACACAATTCAAAAAAATCACCAAACAGCCCAAAAAACATCAATAATAATCATATTGAGCCTCCCAAAACAGTCCACGCACAAGCTAATCACTTCATACATACGATGGCCACCGTAGTCGTGTCAAACGACCCGGAAATGTTACGAACAACTATCAGCCCACAACCCTAAATCTATATGGTTTTTCTCCACGCCCTTATTCCTCCAAAACTCCACAAAAACAGTAGTAAAAGATGCAGCCCAACAGCAACACAAAACAGTCCGCTACAAGTGAATAACTTGAACTCACGGCTTCCGATCACCGTCCCGTGAGTTCTTACATGTATAGAACGAATTACCATGAATTCATAGGAGAAAAATGTATGAAAGAGAGCAATTACTTGTTGTATAACTCAGCACTTTCCTTGGTTCTTCAAACTCTAGGTTTCACCCCCAATTAGAACTTGAAAGAGAGGGAAAATCGATTAGGGTTTGTGTGGGATTTTTGGGGAGGGGTTGCAGGAGTGCAATTTGGTTTTGAAAGTCTGAAATAAGGGTGAAATAACTGAGTTTATAATCCCTTAAAGTTCCTCTCTTGGCCGAATTTGGGACTTTTAATTTTGTTGGCAAGTAGGTGATGCACCTACTTGTCACCTACCAATCTGCGCAGGTCTGCGGAAATACAATTATCTCTATACTCCGAGATCGTATTGACAAAAGCTTTAATGTGTTGAAAACTAGACTCATAGATCTTTAATTTAGTAGGTAGATCACCCCGTAATTCCTTGTAAATTGGGAGAAAAGCTTAGAAACATTTGACCTAATGTTTAAGTAAAATTATGAACCTGAGTTGCGACAACTTTTGTCGACTTTTGTTTCATAACTCGTTTGACTCCAAGACTTATGCTACGGATATTATATGATTCAAATACCTTATAAAATACCTCTTGAGTGTATTAAGTACCTCTAGGTTTACCCGAAAATATGAGTTACAACATCCTTGATTCGTTTAACTCCTAATACTTGTTAATCNCGTACCGGGCCACGTGGAGCTCGATAAAACCCAACTGATCAATGGTTGCACATTAGGTGCCGACTATAGCGCGGCTCGATAGAGTAAAATAGATACATATATATAATGCATGCTCGATTCATGAAAATACGTTCTAAGCCTTTTGGAGTGACGTAAGGTTGGTATCCTCTGTACACGTTATTAGGACTAACTCTTCACCATGAACCTTATAAGAATCAGGAAGTACCAACAACATTGATAACATATGAACAAGAGAAGAAACATCAATGTCAATCATCCATAAAAGGGGAAACAATGTAAGTACTGCTAGCTTCTAAGAGTAGAGTTTCTTTGGAAGCTCGTTCATTACATCATGTACCATCGGAGTCGTGCAAAAGAAGGAAAGGGATAGCCTCACATACCTTGTATATACTGCCCTAATCTCAAGCCATGCAAGTGTCACAACTCCTTAGTCTACAATAAGAGAAACAATACTATCGTTATCATTTAAGCGTCATAACTATTATGTATCGACCACAACCTATTTTACGATGAAACGGACAGCACCTCCCCTATATATATGACTTCACACAATTCAAAACAATCACCAAACAGCCCAAACAACATCAATAATAATCATATTGAGCCTCCCAAAAACAGTCCACGCACAAGCTAATCACTTCATACTACGATGGCCACCGTAGTCGTGTCAAACGACCCGGAAATGTTACGAAGAAATATCAGCCCACAACCCTAAATCTATATGGTGTTTCTCCACACTCTTCTTCCTCCAAAACTCCACAGAACATTAGTAAAACACGTAGCCCAACAGTAACACAATACAGTCCACAAAACAGTCTGCTACAAGTGAATAACTTGAACTCACGACTTCCGATCACCGTCCAGTGAGTTCTTACATGTATAGAACGAATTACCATGAATTCACAGGAGAAAAAAAATATATGAAAGATAGCAGTAAACTCACCTTACTTGTTGGATAACTCAGCCCTTTCCTTGGTTCTTCAAACTCTAGGTTTCACCACCAATTAGAACTTGAAAGAGAGGGAAAATTGATTAGGGTTTTTGTGGGATTTTTGGGGAGGGGTTGCAGGGGTTGAATTTGGTTTTGCAGGTCATAGATAAGGGTGAAATAACTGAGTTTATAATCCCTCAAAATTCCTCTCTTGTCCGACTTTGGGACTTTTAATTTTGTCCTTTAATTTTGGCAAGTAGGTGATGCACCTACTTGTCACCTACCAATATGCGCAAGTCTGCGGAAATACAATTATCTCTATACTCCGAGATTGTATTGAGAAACGGTTTAATGGTTGGAAATTAGACTCATAGATCTTTAATTTGGTAGGTAGATCACCCCGTAATTCCTTGTAAATTAGATAAAAGCTTAGAAACATTTGACCTAATGTTTAAGTAAAATTATGAAACTAAGTTGTGATAACTTTTGTCGACATTTGTTTCATAACTCGTTTGACTTCAAGAATTATGATACGGATATTATATGATTCAAATACCTTAAAAAAAAAAGACCTCTTGAGTGTATTAAGCACCTCTAGGTTTACCCAAAAATATGAGTTACAACATCCTTGATTCGTTTAACTCCTAATACTTGTTAATCACCCTTGTACTTATATCACTTAAGACCAATAGGATTAACTTCTTATCATCTCAAAGATAATTACTTCTTGGATTTTTGTTAAATAACATATGGCATGAACTAACACGTGTGGATATGGGTTGTAACAAGACCACTGGAACTTGGTAGCTTTCCGTGAACTTAGTCAATGGTGCTGATATAGAGGAAAACCCTTCTACAAACCTCCTATAATATCCTGCTAGCCCTAGAAAACTGCGGACTTCTGACGGAGTTGTGGGTCTTGGCCAACTCTTCACTGCATCAATCTTCTAAGTTGTCGACACTAATACCCTCGTCAGATATCACATGGCTAAGGAATGCTACTGAGTTTTGCCAGAATTCACATTTGGAGAGCTTAGCATACAACATACGATCCCGAAGTGTCTGTAATACTATCCGCAAGTGGCCCGTATGTTCTGTCTCTGAACGAGAATACACCAAAATGTGATCAATGAATACAATCACGAATACATCGAGATAGGGCCTGAATACACTATTCATGAGATCCATAAGAGTTACTGGGGCATTTGTTAGCCCGAACGACATTAGCAAGAACTCAAAATGCCCATATCTTGTCCGGAAGGCTGTTTTTGGAATATCCTTCTCCTTGACCCTCACCTGATGATACCCTGAACATAAGTGAATCTTGGAAAAATACTTGGCACCCTGGAGTTGGTCAAACAGTTCGTCAATCCTTGGAAGTGGATATTTGTTCATTATAGTAAACTTATTCAACTGTCGACAATCAATACAGATCTTAACGACCCATCTTGCTTCCGCACAAACAAGACTGGCGCACCCTAAGGTGAAGTGCTAGGCCTAATGAAGCCCTTATCCAGCAAGCCCTTCAACTGCACCTTGAACTCTCGCAACTCTGCCGGGGCCATCCTGTATGGAGGGATAGAGATCGGTTGAGTGTCAGGCAACACATCAATGCTAAACTCTATCTCCCTTTAGGAGGAAGACCTGGGAGTTCATATGGAAAAACATCTGGAAATTGATTGACCACGGGGATTGATTGTAGGGTAGGCGGCTTCGATTCCGCATCCCTAACGCGAAAGAGATGATAAATGTAACCCTTTGAGATCATCTTCCTTGCCATAGGAAATAAACATACCTTTCGGCGTGGCAATGTTCCCCTTCTATTCGATGATGGGTTCACCAGGAAATTGAAACCTAACCATCTTCGTACGACAATCAACCTTTGCATAGCATGAGGCCGACCAGTCCATTCCCATTATCACATCGAAATCAATCATTTCTAACTCAAATAAATTCGTCGACGTTTGACGACTACAAATCATCACTGTACAACCTCTATATACCCTTCTAGCAATCACTGATTCTCCTATCGGAGTAGCTACCGCAAGTGGTTTACTTATTAATTCAAGTTTGACGCCAAGCTTATTAGCCACAAAGGGTGTAACATATGATAATGTAGATCGCGGATCAATCAATGCATATACATCATAAGAAAACATAGACAATATACCTGTAACAACATCCGGAGATTACTCGAGATCCTGTCGACCTACTAGAGCATATGTTCGATTTTGAGTACCACTCGAACTCGGCACTGCACCTCTGCCTCTACCACGACCTATCGATTGCTGAAAACCCCGTGCTGGAGGTCGAACTGATAAGGAAGAACCAGCCACATATCCACTCGGCTGAGCCATACCACCACCTCCTCTGTTAGGACAATCCCGCCTCATATGGCCAGGTTGTCTGCAAGAATAGCATGCATGGAGAACCTCGACGGCACAGTCCAAAGTGGGCCTTGCCGCACTGATCACAACGAGGTGTTGGGGGTCTCGTCTGACTATTATCCCTGTGATATTGTGAGCACGATGCCCGCGAACTCTGACCTTGACAAAAATAGGTAAATTGATCATACTGAGGCCTTTGAAAGCGTGGAGGAGCACTAGCTACAGGTGGCGCTAAACTGCTCGAAGACTGGGGCCTGACGCTACCTCTGAAGTCACCAGAATACCCTGCAAATCTCGCCCTCTTATGTTGGCCCCTATCCTGCTCCGTGTCTGCTCTTTGCTGGTGCTTACGATCCTCTAGTGTCCAGACGTAAGCCTGAATACGGGAAAAATCCATGCCCTCTATCAAGGAGGCTGTCGTGCACTCATTTATCAGATATGGTCCCAATCCGTTCACGAACAGGTGCACCCTATCGCTCATCTCGGCCACTATATGGGGAGCATACCTTGCTAAAGAATCAAACTGCATACTATACTCTCGCACACTCATATTACCCTGTCGAAGGTTCAAGAACTTATCAGCTCTAGCTTGTCGTATCTCAACCGGCAGGTAGTGACGAAGAAAGGCCTCAGAAAATTCCTTCCACACAGGTGGAGGAGCGTTCGGATCCCTGGATCTTCCCCAACTATCATACCAGAAAACTGCTAAATCCCGTAACTGATAAGAAGCCAGCTCTACTGCCTCCATATCACTACCGTGCATAACCCGCAGTGTACGATGAACCTGATCATTAAAAGTCTATGGGTCCTCCTTGGGTTCTGACCCGGTAAACGCTGGAGGATCCAGATTAATAAAATCACGTACTCTCGCATTAACTGGTTTATCAGCAGTACCGGTATTCTGCCTCTGAGCCTAAGTAGCTACCAAGATAGTCAACAACTATACCGCACCTTGCATATCCTGGTCTGTAGTACCAGATGGAGGAGCTGGAGATGCTGGGTGCCTTCTAATATCCTTTGGAGGAGTAGGAGTAAATGAGGTCTGAGACGACATCTCACTCTGAGGCTCACTTTGGCCTGCTTTGGCGGGAGGCACCTGACTGGTACCCTCTCCCCCAGCTGTATCAAGGAGTCTACTAGTCACTTGCTTCCTAGTCGTGGGCATCGCTGAAAAGAACATGGTTAATATTAGAGACGAATACTTACGACTCAGCTCTGTGCACGATCTAGGTTCAGGAAAAAGGTAACAACCCTAAATGTCATGCGGCCTCCTGATTATAAATGTGGCGCGCTACACATCAATAATAAAGACTCTACTAGGCACGGCTCATAGACAACCCCTAGGACAGACCTACTCTAATACAAAGTTTGTCACGACCCAAACCGGAGGGCCATGACGGGCACCTAGGCCTTACGTGCCGAGTACCAACGTACATTTTATCCAACCTTTCTTATTATCTATAAGGGCCGACGAGATCAGTATAAATGGCAGACAATAATCCTAATCAACCAAAATTCCATATAATGACATAAACATATATAACATGGCCGACAAGGCTGTCATGATAAACTATACAACAAAAATAAATTTGCCGACAAGGCAATCCCAACTATACATAAGTCGACACCTGTCTATGAGCCTCTACAGGAACACAAGTGATGCAACATGGCCGGAACAGGGCCCCGACATACCCATAATGCCTATAACAAAAATGCATACCAAGACCACGGCAAGTCCGGAGAAGGGATCTCGCCAATAACCGCTGAACTGGGCAGCCTACTGTGGTGGGGGAGCTTCGCCTACTTGTCTATCAGGACCTGCAGCACGACATGCAGCGTCCACAAATAAAAGGACGTCAGTACGAATAAGGTACTGAGGATGTTGCACAGTAGGTGCCATACCCGGCCGACTATAGCACGGACTCGGTAGAGTAAAATAGATGACAACTATAGCGCGACTCAGTAGAGTAAAACAGATACATATATATAGTTGCACAATAGGTGCCATACCCGACCGACTATAGCGCGGCTCGGTAGAGTAAAATAGATAATGCATGCTAGACTCATTGGAATCACACTTTGAACCTTTCCGAGTAGCGTAAGGTCAAAGAAGTAACATCAGCATCAATCCTCCCATAAGAGGGGAAACAATATAAGTACTACTAGCTTCAAAGAATAGAGTATCTTTGGAGGCTCGTTCATTGTATTATGTACAATCAGAGTCGTGCAAAAGAAGGAAAGGGGACAGTCTAACATACCTTGTATATACTGCCCAACCTCAAGCTATGAAAATTCCACGACTCCGTAGCCTACAATAAGAGAAATGACACTACCGTTATTGGTTAAGCGTCATAACTTTTATGTATCAACTATAACCTATTTTGCGATGAAACGGACAGCACCTCCCCTATATGTATGACTTCCCACAAGTAAAAAAATCACCAAACAGCCCAAAAAACATCAATAATAATCATATTAAGCCTCCCAAAGCAGTCCACCAACCAACAACATTACTGGCAAGCCTTTCGACGTATATCTCACAAGTTCTAGCTTCAACGACTTAGCCGTAACTTGGATAATCTTAAATACATGTATGGTAAGAGGTTCCTTACCTATAAACAGAAATAACAACTCCAATGTGACATTAATTGACCACGAGATATCCCTCCAATGTTGCCACAAGAACAAGGAAGCGAAGCTAGAAATCAATTAGGGTTTTTCGGCACTAGAATCACTTTAGAAGGTTTGAAATCACCTAGGTTGATATTAAAACTCGAGGGATTATTTTACAGAGCATAAAAAACTTAAAAAAACCTCCCACACGAGCTGGAACAATACAAAAATCAGCAACAAGTAGAAGAAATAGGATCTTACTAGCGCCACGGGATTCCCGACACTTGATTTGTGTTGTTTGCCCTTTGTTTTAGTCTTGGATCATGAGAGAACCTTGAGAGGGTAATCTTAGGGTTCTAGGTTCTGAATATACTGAAAACAAATGACTTAAAACGGGGTTGAGGCGTGTTATATATATCCATATGTCTTAAACCGCCTATGTGGGCCCCATAGAGAGGTGCTTGGCGCAGCCTCGCAAAAATGTGAATATCTCCCAATTCTGAGATCTTATCAAAAAACGGTTTAATGAGTTGAAAACTAGACTCATAGATCTTCAATTTGGTGGGTAGATCACCCCGTAATTCAAAATAAATTGTGAGAAAAGCTTAGTGACATTTGACCTAAAGTATGAGTAAAATTATGAACGTAAGTTGCGACAACTATTGTCGACTTCCGATTACGGTCATAAACATGTAGCTGTGATTAGGTGTAATGATGACCGAATTTAGCACATCAACGGTTTCACAAGCAGTCCTTCAAATTTAATCAAGTTATAATAGGTTGAATTATGATTTCTAGCATTGAAATTCATATTCATATTATTATAGAAGTCAATTAAAACATGAGGCAAGAAAATCACATATTCCAAAAAGCCAAAAAGAATAATAAAATCTACCCCAAATATGGATAACCCTAGCATTTGCATATACGCTTGTCACCTCGTATATACATCACTCCTGCACGTAGCAAATAATATTATTTTATATGAAAAAATACCCCCTACAAAGTGAGGCAAGACACTTACTTCAAGATCAATATTGTAAGCCCTTCTCACGAGAAACAACCTCTGGACGGCTCGAATCTAGCCGAATAACTTACTATATTATAAATATAATCTATAAAAAATAATTTCGAATAATAAAGTTTCGATTTTTAACTAAAATAAAAAAATCAACCCCAGACTCGCACCCCATAACTCGAAAAAACTCACAAATTCTGAACATCCATTCCGATATGAGTCCAATCATACCAATTTCATCCAATTCTGACCTCAAATCGGCCTTTAAATCATCAATTTATTATATAAAAAAGTTTTTACTAACATCCCATTCTTCAATTTGATTCATCAAACATTTGCTAAATTCAAGGTTGGAATCATGAAATATAAACAAATCCGCGTAAAAAATGCTTACCACAATCCAAATAGTGAAAATCCCCTCAAAATTCACTCAAAACCGAGCTCCAAAACCTTGTGAGAAAAAGTAACTAAATTCCTAAACAAGAAAAAATGCAGTAGTTGTTCAATCCTGAATCAGATACTTAATGATCCCGAAACTCATATTTGATAATCCCAACATGATCCTTGTGGGATAAAACCCAAGATATGATGTTTTGAAGTTTTAAAGGAAGTCTGAAAATTTCAGGGACATATATGGTAGTTTTGTAATTATTTACACCAAAAAAATAAATCAGCAATAAGAAAATCTTAGTTTAGCACCCAAAATTTATTCAGAACCTCCCGAACACAAACCAAATATGCATTTCAATCATAAAATAAGCTAATAAGTTGTTCGCACACTCAAAACACCGAAAAGAGGTCATCTTGACCCGATATTGACCACGGTCAAACTCCAAATCCTTAACTAGTTTCTCAATCAATGATCCAAAAACACAACTGTGCCCCTCAGGACCCCATTCAATCATACCAACAAGTACAATACATTATCCAAACTTATCCAAATCCTCAAAACACTCACGGGAACATCACAACAAAGAATCGAGGTTTAAACCAAATAGAATTTCTCTTAAGTTGTTAAATCTTCATTCTTTCAAAAGAGTGTCTGAATAATACTTAAACAATTCAGATTACTTCCAAACTTTGCGCACGAGTTCAATTGAACTTTATAGACCTACCCAAAGTCTCGAAACACCAATTGAATTCTAATAACATCAAAGTCAACTCTTGGTCAAACTTATGAACTTTTAAGTTGTTTAAATTACCAACTTTCGAAAAGTAGTATCGATTTCTTCTAGAAACATCCGAAACCTAATCCAAACATACATACAAGTCTAAAATCATCATACGAACCTATCGAAATAATCTAATTCTGATTCCAAGTAAGGGTTCAAATTATCTCAAGAGGAAAGAGTTAGGCATCCCTCGAGATCCATAAAATATGGTTCCGGTGGACTCGATCAAATAAAGGAGGGATTAAGTAAAAAATAATTATATTTGATATATACAAAGAATAGTAAAAGTAGTTCGAACGAAGTGTGATTAAATATGAGTGTCAAAATAATATATTATATAAAGGGTGTGAATAATTATATGAAAATTATATTTTTTGACGACCTGGTAAATGGTAAAGAAAATATGTAGTACTAAGTAGAGCATTTGTAAATGAACTAAATAAATTATAGTTAAAGAAACCACAAATAAATTGTAGTTAAAGAATGCACTTGAAAGAATTAGATTTATGTCCAAAGATAAACTATTTTGAGTGAGAGGCTAAATATAAAAGAAAAGGAAGACTTACTTTAAAGTGATTGGCCATAAGTGGAGAAAAAATCATCTTTGAATAGTTTTCTCTTTTTGTATAATGAATACAGGTAAAAGAGTTGATTTAATAAAAATTATGAAAATAAATTTTGTAAAGAATAATCAATAATGTAGAACAATAAAAATATAAATATTTATATATGCATGTGTAGTAAAGGTAAATAAAGTGTATGAAAGACTTGTATTTAAAGATTACTATACAAGGTATAGAGATTACAATTAGATATTCAAAAGATTTTGTAAAAATGTAAATAATGAATAATGTACGTATTTGACTAAAAAGATAATTTAATAGAGATAATATATAACATGTTTAAAGAATGTACAAACACAATGTCTTGCGATTTTACAACTAAAGAATAAATATGAAAATATTTTGTTCGACAATAAATAAGTGTGTGAAGTTATTATTTAAATGAAAAGTGAGAAATAAGAGAATATCTAGTGTAATAAAGTATTTTGAATCTTTATTCAAAGAATTAACCTAACATTAAAGAATTGACATGTTGCTTAGCCCTATCCCTAAATAATAATTGATACGCAAATTAATTATATAGTTGTAATCAAATAGGAAGAAGGTAATATATTTATGGAATCGTTTTAAATCTAATTAAGTTTAGCATATGAATCTTACTATGTAGTCATTTGGATCGTATTCTAAAGACCTAAATATTGAAGTGTGATATTCAAATAATCATTTAAGACATTTTAAACAATTAGATTGATTTATTATCCGGATATAATATTGTCACGACCCAAACTCCCAACCCGTCGTGATGGTGCCTAACACACTTGCTAAACAAGCCGACAATCACATAACAACTAAACCTTTGGATAAGCATGTTTTAAAATGCTTAAGAGCGAAAGTATCATAATTCTCTGATAAAAACAATGACAAACTACAACAACGACCTTCAAAATCTGGTGTCAACGAGTACATGAGCACTACTAAGTATCAAAACATAAACCAAAATCTTAGTACAATTGTCTAAGTAATAGAACTGTACTGAAGAAAATAAAGAAAAAGATCAAGCTCTGCGAACGTCATAACAGCTACCTTGAAGTCTCCAAGCAGGCACTAGCACGGATCTAGCAATCACCACGTCCATATGTATCTAGATCTGCACACGAAGTGCAGATTGTAGTATGACTACAACAGACCACATGTACTCAATAAGTAATAAAACTAACCTTTAGCTAAAAGCAGCGACGAGCTCTAAAGAATACAGTCGGAGTCCAATATAATGACAACACATGTATAATTGATGATAACAACAATAAACAACTTAGAGGGACTGTCATGATCAACTCGTTCATGATACATAAATTAGATATGCTTTCAAGTTCAACAAATTTAAGCCCAATACTAATAGGAATATGTCAATTACAGCTAGCATGAGGAATGGCACATCCCTATGCCTACATGTCATATATGCATGTCAAATGAATCATTTCATGGTGATGTTCCCAAGTCCTCACACTCTCAGAATACTTAATCTGGCTGTCAAATGTTGACCCATTACACATAAAATCACTTAGCACTATACGGATGCCTGGCATCAATGCCCCTCAACAAAGCACGTGTATATATATCAATATGCCTATGCTCACTGATGGTATGTCAGACTCCGGAGAGGGGATCCTGCCCAAGTACTAAAATAAAGCAATTAAGACATGCTGCAGCGTGTAGCCCTATCCATATACTAATAATAGTAAAGCCAATATGGCCTGTTGCAGCATGCAGCCTGATCCATAATAACGCTCTCAACACGGCCCTAAGGCCCACCTTAATCATTAATCTCTCAAGTCTCAAGGGCTCATAATCTTATATCACTCATCCCAACAACCCAGTATAAGGAACAACAATAATAACATGCGATGTAACCATGAATGACGAATATAGAGTGAGATATGATATGCAAATGAAGAACTATGACGGAGTGACTAAATACAGTTAAAACAGGTAATTCAAAAAAATAGAAATAGCCTCAATAGGTTTCAACCGAATAAGCACATGGCATAAACATGATTTCTAGCATGAATCACATCTCATTTACTCTAACAAGAAAGAATTACATGGATAAAACAAGACTAGCTAGCAGCACAGTACAAAAATCAACCCGAACCATGATTGTCACGGTGCACGGACACACGCCTGTCACCTAGCATGAGCGTCACCCCAACACAATACAAATAAAAAGTTTTCTAGGGATTGTTACCCTCAATTCAAAGTTTAGAAATATTACTTATCTCAAAACGCGCAACTCAATACTCCAACAAGCCCTTGCTACGCGAATTAGCCTATGAATACAATTCAAAAAGATATAGCTAAGGTCTTTAATCAAAATCAGAAAGTCAATCCAAAAGTCAACCCCAAGCCCGCATCCCGAAACTCGATAAAATTCATAAAATTTGAACACTCATTAAATTACGAGTCCAACACTACTAAATTCATCCAATTCAACCCCCAAATCATCATATCTTACTCTCCAGCAACATAGTCTAAAATCTCCAATTTCTACCTCAAACACACATAAACTAGGTGTAGTAATCAATGGGTAATCAATATTTATCAATAAAAATGATGAATCTTCACTTACCTTTTCAATTGTAGCTAAAGCCCTCTCAAAAGTTGCCCCTAGCCGAGTTCCACAAGTCCAAAATGAGAGAAAAACACAAAACCCTTCGATTATAAGTTCTGTCTAGCAAAACCGCACCTGCGGCCAAATTTCCGCATCTGCGGAATTCACTTAGACATCCGACAAAGCGCACGTGCGACTCAAAAATGCGCATATGAGGGACCGCTTCCGCGGTCCTGCCTTCACTCCTGCATCTCCGCACTTGTGGAGAACTTCTACTTCTACGATTCCAGCCTATCCTTACCATATCCGCTTCTACGACAATATTCCTCGCACCAGCGATCTTGTAGATGCAGAAAATTCCTTGCATATGTGGCGTCTTCAAAGCCCAGCTAACCAGCACTTCTGTGATAAGCCTGTCGCTTCTGCAACTTCGCATCTGCGGTCATGACCTCGGAGGTGCGATCATACTAGAAGCCATAAGCTTTAACAATTCCTTAAGTCCAAATCTCAATTCGATTTCAATTGAAATCATAACCGAGGCCCCCGGGATCCGGTCCAAACATACCAACACGTCCTAAAATACGATACGAACTTAGTTGAAGCCTCTAATTACATCAAACAACATCTAAATCACGAATTGCACCCCAATTCAAGCCTAATGAAAATAATGAACTTCCAACTTCTAAAACAAATGTCGAACTACATCAAGTCAACTCCAAATGACCGCAAATTTTGCAAACTAGTCCCAAATGACACAACAGACCTATTCCAACTCTCGAAACAAAAATCTGAACTCGGTATCAACAAAGTCAACTCGTAGTCAAACCTCTCAACCTTTAAAAACTTCCACTTTCCAATTTTCACCAAGGAGTCTCAATCAACCTACGGACCACAAAATCAATATCTGGACATATGCCTAAGTCCAAAATCACCTTATGAACCGATAGGAACCATTAAAACTCGTTTCTGTGATCGTCTACAAAAAAGAAAAACTCAGGTTGACTCTTTCAACTTAAGCTTCCAACCTTGGGACTAATTGTCCCAATTCACTCCAAAACTTTCCTGAAACCAAAGAACCATCCTGACAAGTCACATATCCACAAATGGACATAGTAGAATTGATAAAATAGGGGAACGGGGCTAAAAAAATGATCGGCCAGTTCGTTACATTTTCCCCCTCTTAAACAAATGTTCGTCCTCGAACGGGTCTAGAATCATACTTATAGTCTCAAATAAGCGTTGGATAATTGCTCCGCTTTTCTCGCTCGATCTCCTAAGTATCCTCCTCGACTGGCTAATCTCTCCAATGGACCTTTACTGATATTATATTCATTAACCTCAACTTTTGAACCTGCTGATCCAGAATAACCACTGGCTCCATATCATAAGTCAAATTCCCATCTAACTGCTGAGTCAAAAGAAGACAGAACTCCCCCCAGAAGCAGCAAGCCAAACTGACAACCTAACAGAAGACACAAGATACACGCATACACCCAATTGCAGCAGCTCCAGCACTCAGCTCATCACTCTAACTCTAGAACCAACAGCAGCAGTCAGAATATTGCTTATCCAACAACACAAACAACACAGTTATCCAGTCACATGGTATATCCTGATAGCCATCTTCAACTTGGCTTTCCCTGCCATCAAGGCCAAAGCAAAATTGAAGATAGCTCGTGTTTTTATATCACACTTTTGCGAACTATAGACCACATCCCTCATCCACGTAATAGAAATAGGAACATATGTAATTTTTTGTATAGCTGACCTAAAAAATTTCACATTATTTTTGTACATACGATTGTCTATCATTATAAAATAGACAATCGTTACATCACCATAGGTCTAACTCCTTACTACTAAGTAGGTACAATTAGTTATCACTTTGGGGTGACTAAGAGTACATGCATTTTATTTTGGGGAAGTAAGGTTTATGTCCCCCTCCACTTTTGTACATTGCTTCCATTAATAAAATCTATATTTAGCCAAAAAAAAGTCAAATTCCCATCTAATTGAACCGTGCTAAAGTCCAAAATGTGTTACAAATCACCATAATACTTTCGGACCATGGAAACATGAAACATTGGGTGAACACCCAATAATCTAGGTGGTAATCCAAGTCTATGGGCCACCTCCCAACTCACCCAAGCACCTCATAGGGGCCAATATACTGAGGGCTCAACTTTCCCTTCTTCCTGAATCTCATCACGCCCTTTATGGGTGAAACGCTGAGTAACACCTTCTCACCCACCATATATGTAACATCACAAACCTTCTTATCAGTATAACCCTTCTATTTGGATTGTGTTGTATGAAGCCGATCTTGAATCAGTTTGACTTTCTCTAAGGTATCCCAAACCAAATTACTACCCAACAACCGAGCGTCTTCCTGGTCAAACCAACAAACTAGAGAACGACACTGCCTTTCATGTAAGGCCTCATAAGGAGCCATCTGAATACTCGATTGGTAGCTGTTGTTGTAGGAAAACTCTACAAGCGGAACGGATCCCATGAACCCCTGAAATCCATAACACAAGCGCATAGAATATCCTCCAAGATCTAAATGGTGCGCTCGGACTGTCCGTCCGATTAGGGGTGGTGGTATGATGTACTCAACTCAACCCATGTGCCCAACTCTCGTTGCACTGCTCTTAGAAACTGCGATTTGAACTGCATGCCTCAATTAGAAATAATGGACACTAGCAAACCACGAAGACGAACAATCTCACAGATCTATATCTGAGTCAACTGCTCCGAGGAATAGGTATTCGCAACCGGAATGAAGTGTGCAGACTTAGTCATTCTATCCATAATAACCCACACTGCGTCTAATTTCTTCAATGTCATTGGGAGCCCAACAACTAAATCCATAGTAATACGCTCCCACTTCCACTCGAAAATCTTAAGCCTCTGAAGCAAATCACATTGCCGCTAATGCTCGTACTTCACCTGCTGACAGTTCAAACACCAATGATACATATTACCTCAAATCATGATACATATTAGCGGCACCCGAATGAATGGAATACCGCAAACTGTTGGGCCTCCTCAAGAATTAACTCACGCAACCCATCCACATTGGGCGCACAAATCCGACCCCACATTCGCAAAACCCCATAATCTCCAATCGATACCTCATTGGCATCACCATGATGCACCGTGTCCTTAAGAAAAAGAAAATAGGGGTCATCATAGTGACGCACTCTGATGGACTCATACAAAGAAGACCGAGAAACCACGCAAGCAAGAACCTGGCTAGGCTACGAAACATCTGGCCTCATGAAGTGGTTGGACAAGGCCTGAACATCAAATGCTAACGGTCTCTCACCAATTGGAATATATGCAAAGCTACCCATACTCTCACCCTTTCTGCTCAAGGCATCAGCGACCACATTGGCCTTCTGAGGTGATATAAAATGGTGATTTCATCATTTTTAACAGATCCAACCACCTTCGATACCTCAAGTTTAGATCCTTTATATTAAACAAGTGTTGTAGACCCCAATGATCAAAGAATACCTCACTTAAAAAGCCATAAAGATAGTGCCTCCAAATCTTCAATGCAAGAACAATGGCCGCCAACTCTAAATCATGAACGGGGTAGTTCTTCTCATAAGGCTACATTTATCGCGAAGCATAAATAATCATCTTACCCTCCTTCATCAAGACACACTCGATGCCAATGTGCGAAGCATCATAATAAACTATATATGAACTTGATACTGACGGCAAAATTAGAACTGGAATTGTGGTCAAGGCAGTCTTGAACTTCTGAAAGCTTTCCTCACACTCATCAAACAACCTGAATGGGGCACCCTTCTGGGTCAACCTAGTCAAAGGTGCAGCAATGGACGAGAAATCCTCCACAAAGCGGCGATAATACCCTGCCAAACCAAGAAAACTTCGAATATCAGTAGTTGAAGACGGTCTAGGACAACTCTACACTGCCTCAATTTTCTTCAAATCTACCTTGATCCCCTCACTAGACACCACATGGACCAAGAATTCCATGAAGTTAAGCCAAAATTCACACTTGGAGAATTTAGCATATAGCTTCTTCTCCGTCAAGGTCTAGAGTACAATCCTTAGATGCTGCTCATGCCCCTTCTAGCTGCTTGGGTACACAATTATTCATCAATGAAGAATTAAGATACGGCTGGAATACAATGTTCATCAAGTGCATAAAGGTTGCAGGGGCATTTGTCAGCCCAAAAGACATCAAAAGAAACTCGTAGTGACCATAGTTGGTCCCGAATGCCGTATACAAAATATCAGAATCCCAAATCATCAGCTGATGATACCCTGAGCTTAAATTAATCTTCAAAAACACTGTAGCACCCTAAAGCTGGTCAAATAAATTATCAATGCGCGATAGTGGATACTTATTCTTAATTGTAACTTTGTTCAGCTGTTTGTAACCAATACACAACCACATAGTATCAGCCTTCTTCTTCACAAATAGAACTGGCGCACCCTAAGGAGACACACTTGGCCAGATGAAAGCCTTATTAAGTAGCTCCTGAAGTTGTTCTTTCAATTTCTTCAACTCTGTTAGTGCCATACGATACAGAGGAATTGTGATGGGCAGAGTGCCCGACACCAAGTCAATACCAAAATTAATCTCCTATCTAGCAGCATGCCTGACAAGATTGTAGGAAACACATCCGAAAAGTGTCTCACTATTGAAACTGACTCAACGGTAGGAGCATTAGCACTATCATCCCTCACAAATGCCAAACATGCAAGACATCCCTTCTCAACCATCTGTTGAGCCTTCAAATATGAAATCTCTCTACTGGGAACATAATCCAGGGAATCTCTCCACTCAACCCTAGGCAATCCTAGCATCGCCAATGTCACGGTCTTAATGTGACAATCCAGAATAACGTGACATGGTGACAACCAATCCATGCCTAAAATCATGTCAAAATCAACCATGCTAAGTAGTAAAAGATCAACTCTTGTCTCCAATACCCCAATAGTGACCACACACGACCAATACACGTGGTCCATAATAACAGAGTTACCCACCAGTGTAGGTACATGAACAGGCATAACTAAAGAATCACGGGGAGTATCTAAATAACGAGCAAAGTATGATGACACATATGAATAAATCAATCCAGATCAAATAATACTGAATCATCTATGTTGCTATTGAAACAATACCTGTGATCACAACATCGAAAGCAACTGCCTCTGGCCCGGAGGGAAAAGCATAGCATCGAGCTTGACCACCACCTGATCGACCTCCCCCTCCAGGGCGACCCCCCGCTACCTAAGTCCTACCCCGAGCTGATTGAACGGTTGGTGAAGTAACTGGTGCAGAAGTAGTAGCCTGTCCTCTCTATTGAACGGGACCTCTAGTAAGATAGGGACAATACCTCCCCTCCTCACATGTCCCAACTCCCCACAATTAAAGCAACTTCGATCTAAGGATGACTGTAGGGCCTAAACCAAACCTCGAGAACTGGAATAGCCACTAGAAGAACTCGATATTAACGAACCCTCAAATGATGGGGCATAGTATGAACTCTGAGCTAGGAGTGCACTGAATGATGACTGAATTGGATGAGTACTGAGTTGCTTGATAAGGGCTTCATCTGGCCTAGTGTGTTGCCTTGGGGTGTGGTGCGCTAGTTCTATTTGTGAAGAAGAATGATGGTACTATATGGATGTGCGTTAATTACACGCAGTTGAACAAAGTTATAATTAAGAACAAGCACCCACTACGCGCATTAATGTCTTATTTGACCAACTTCAGGGTGCTAGAATGTTTTTCGAAGATTGATCTAAGGTCAGGGTATCATCAGTTGAAGATTCAGAATTTTGATATTTTGAAGATGGCATCAGGACCCGCTATGGTCACTACGAGTCTCTTGTGATGCCTTTTTGGCTGACTAATGCCCCAGCAGCCTTTATGTACTTAATGAACAGTGTATTCCAATCGTATCTTGATTACTTTGTTATTGTGTTCATTGATAATATATTGGTGTCTCACAGAGCAAAGAAAATCATGAGAAGCACCTGAGGATTGTACTCCAGACCTTGAGGGAGAAGAAGCTATTCTTCGGTTTGGAAGGTTATTATCGTCGTTTTGTGGAGGGTTTTTCATCCATTTCCGCACCTTTGACTAGATTGAGACTCAGAAGGGTGCCATATTTCAGATGGTCTGATCTCTGTGAGGAGAGCTTTAGAAGCTCAAGGCTGCTTTGACCACAACTCTAGTTCTATTTTTTCCGTCAGCATTGGGTTCATATACAGTCCATTGCGTTGCTTCAGGAATTGGCATGAGGTGTGTCTTGATGTAGGAGGGTAGGGTGATTGGGTATGTTTTCCGCCAACTGAAGTCCCATGAGAAGAATTACCCAGTTCATGATTTGCAACCATTGTTCACGAGTTGATGATTTGAAGGCACTACCTCTATGGCCTATCATGTGAGGTATTCAAAGATCATCGGAGTCTATAACACTTGTTTAAGCAAAATGATCTAAACTTGAGACAGCAGAGGTGGTTGGAGCTACTAAAAGACTATGATATCACTATTTTGTGCCATCCCATAAAGGCTAATATGGTAGCCGAAAAAAATGTCAACTTGTACTGTGTCAAGTGAACCTTAGAGTGCTCTCCTTCAGCGATTTTGGCGATTGAGAGGCGATCTACGATGACAGCCCCTAATGGCCAACTTGTCCGTCGGCCAGCCATCCTCCATGGCTGGTCTGCCTTCCCCAACAAAAACACCATCTAACAATCCTAAAACAATCGCCACTAAACCCTTAGATTACTCAAATATTTTGAAACCTAGTTCATTAAATACGGCCATGCATATAAACCCTAGTTCTCAAGTCGCACCTATTCCTCTTAAGCTAGTTCAATTCTTGCGTGGTGAACTTATCATCAAGTGGATAGAAGATGAAGTATAGCACATGAACATTATACGAAGGCCTTCAATATGCAATGGTTGGCAAGTTTTCATACAGTTGGCCTGAATTACTAGAGCTACGAAATATAATTCCTCAATGTGGAATTAAGGGTGAATGTAACATTGGTTTTCTAAGGGACAGACATGTTCTCATTAGATTGACACAGTGGGAAGACTATGTGAATTAACTTCAATGGGAGTCTATTACTTGAAAGCAAAGGATGGGTATCAATATCATATGTGTCCATTATTTTATGATTCAAAGTTCAAAGTTAATGAGGAAACCCTGATGGCAATGGCATGGATTTTGTTCCCAAATCTGTTGCCTACTTACATTATAAAGGAGTGCTTATTTTCTTTGGTTTCAGCAGTAGGAAAACCATTGCATTTAGATATGGCGACCTTTAATAAAACAAGACCAAGTTGTGCAAGGGTGAAGGTACTAGTAGATCTTTTGGCTGACCTACCTAAGGTTATACACATGGACATAGTGAATGAAATTACTGGGGAAACAAGGTCTGAATAGGTGAATATTCTATATGATTACATACCTAAATATTATATGGAATGTAGGTTGCAAGGTCATAATGAAGAGGAATGCTAGAGATTACATCTGGAATTGATGGAAGACAATGGCAATGCAAAGAAATTTGTGCAGGACAATGCGAAAGAAACAGGAATAGAAATGGGTCCCTTGATGATTCTTAACAATGGCAAGGTTGCGGTTAATTCAAAGGAACAATGGAAAGAGATGAAGGATAAACGAGTGAAGTCTGCTGATAATCAAGATGACGCTCATGATAAAACTGGAAAAGAAATAGCTCCAGTTGACAAAGGATTAGGTAAACAGGTTCCAACATCTAAAAATATGTAGCATTAGAGGTGGAAGAAAGGAAAAGGATGCTAGTAATCAGTTGGCTTTGGTGGAGTTTACTACTAATACTCAAATCCCTAAACCTAATCCTAAGAGTAATGGGAAGCTGAACCCAGAGGTAGAAGTTTTCAAACCAAATTCATTAGGGATTAAGGCGGTCAAGGATGGAAGTGATGCTACTGTTAAGGGGAATGAGAAATCTAGAACAGGAACAAAACAAATCACTGCACAATGGGTTAATAGAACCTTTGAAAGTAACCAAGATACCTCTAAACATGTGGCCAAAGAAACGATTGTTCAACCTCTGGATACTCAGGAAGCAAGGTGTACTCCTAATTCTAATGGAATTGGGGTAACAATTAATAATAATGGCAGTGTTAATAATGCACAACATGGCGTACATGAAGTAAATTGGTAGTACTATTCAGTCAAGCCAAGAAATAACAATATAATCTGGTGCTATTGGTAATCCACTAACTGGAAGGCCTTGGAGTCAACAGGTGGAAGAAGAATCATATGAGGAAGGCAAGCTGCACTCATAATATAATCATGAATCTGGAGACCACCCTTTGAGTGATAATGAATCAGATAACGATGTGCTTTTTGAAGGAGAGTATGAGAAAGATGATACGGATAAGAATGAAGAAACGTGCAAAAACAAAGAGTTGAAGCCACTCGAACTTGATCCCAAACCCCCTGACAGAAAGATGATACAATCAGAGGAGAACCCTAACCCTACTGTGACATCAGTTGTCAACCCAATTATGAACCCTAACCCTACTGCCCAAACCTTAGCGATAGTCAACCCTAACCCTAGCACTGATGTGCAAGGGAAAAAACCTCCATTTAACAAGGTCTTGAATGAAGATAAGGAGAAGACTAGCACTATAGTGGTGCCTAATCCAACAAAGACTCAAATTACCAAACAAACATACGTATTGGAGGAGGAAAACAAGGTAGAAGGAAAAGGGAAAGATATGGATGAGGAATCCATTACCCAAAATTTTAGGAATGTTGCTCGACAGGGTGACTTGTCTCGAGGGCATTATTTGCAAAAGACAAAGTCGAGCGTTCCTAACACTGGAGTTCAAACTAGAAGGACACTTTCTAAATCCACTTTATAATCTGGAACATCCGGTCTGTGAAGACAAAGAGGGCATTTGAATAACTTACTACAATGCACCAGCAGCGCCATTTCAGGTTTGTGTGGTTGATGGAACCAATGCAACAAACTAGGAAGTTGGAAAGATATAGAAGAAGAATTGGATTTGCCCAAGCCTTTGTGAATGTTTCTAATAAAAGATGGGCTTTTGTAGACAATAGATATGATGTTACCACTCTATTTGCTTTGGACAATAGCTTACTCTAAAGCGAGTTGACCCCAATTCTCACAGAGAACTAATTCTCACATTAGTTTATACCAAATGTGATGCGACTGAAAGGATAAAACTATGGGATACATTATATGATTTGGCTTCAAATATGACCATCCCGTTGATTGTTGGAGGAGATTTCAATGTCATATGGGATGAAGAGGAGAAATATGGAGGTCTTCCTATGTCACTGAATAAAGTAGACTATTTTAGACATTATATCACTTTATGCAATTTTCATGATCTTGGCTTCAAAGGAAGTATATTTACTTGGTGGAATGGTAGAGCTGAAGAAGATTGCATCTTTAAAAAGCTCGATAGGGTTCTGGCAGACTTCGAGTTTCAGCAATTGTTTTCGGGTGTTAAAATCACTCATCTATCCAAAATTGGCTTTGATCATAGCCCCTTATTAATCACTTATGATCCACAGTTCACTCCTATTGAGAAGCAGTTTAAATTCCTTAATTTCTGGACAGATCACAGTTCATTCCGACATGTTGTGCGAGAACATTGGCAAGTGGATTTATATTCAAATCCTTTTATTGTCTTTAACCACAAGTTGAATAAATTGAAGAGAGCTATTTCAGCGTGGAGTGCAGCTATGTATGGGGATAATTTTCAGAAAATTGCTAGCTTAGAAGAGGTGGTATTGGTGCATGAGGCTCAGTTTGAATTACATCCAACACAACTCAACAGAGAAAGACTGCACAAAGTCCAAGCATAATTTATTCGATACTTATCAATGGAGGAGGAGTTCTGGAAGCAAAAGTCTGGCATGTCGCGGTTTAAAGATGGGGATAGAAATACCAAACTATTTCATGCTCAAGTAAAGGGGAGGAAAAGGAGATAACAAATAAGGAGAATCCAAAATAGTGAAGGCAACTGGATTAAAGGAGATGAGCCATAAGCAGAAGAAGCAATTTGATTCTTTCAAGCACTATATAAAGAGAATGTTGTCCCTACTGCTTTGGAATCATAGATCATGTCTCTAAAATGGTTACTATGGAGCAAAATCAAGATCTGATAAGGCAACCTACAAAAGAGGAAGTCAAATCTACTGTTTTTTGGCCTAAATGGAGAAAGTGCTGGAGGTCCAAATGGATTCATTGGTAAGTTCTTTCATTGTGGTTGGGAGATTATAGGTGATGATATTTATGATATGGTGAGAGAACTTTCAATGGCCAGGAGCTACCTGAATTTGTGACTCACACAAACTTAGTACTTCACCATAGAAAAAGGAGATGAATACATTTTCAGATATGAGATATTCTCAAGAGTTATTCATGAAAGGCTTGTCACTTTGTTTCCTTCTCTCATATCTGATTAACAAGCTGGTTTTTTTAGAGGAAGGAGTATTGTTGAGAATGTACTATTGACCCAGGAAATTCTCACTCAAATTAGGTTAAGAACTAGGGCTGGACCTAATGTTGTCATCGAATTAGATATAACTAAAGCATATGATAGGCTTTCATGACCTTTCATGACTAATGTGTTGAGGAAAATGGGTTTTTGGTGAGAGATTTATTGTTGTTGTGTATGGTATAATATAAAACAACTGGTATTCTATGTTGATCAATAGCCATCCATATGGTTTTTTCAAATCTACTAGAGAAGTCAAGGAAGGTGATCTATTGTCACCTATATTGTTCATTTTTGTTGCGGAAGCCATCTCAAGGAGATTGAACTCTTTACATATGAATTTATATGTTTGTGGGTTTGGATTACCCAAATGAAGTTCAAATATCAATCATCTAGCTTATGCTAATGATACAACAATATTTTCATCCTCAGATTCAACAACATTGCAGTTGATTATGGAGGTGTAGAGGGATTATGAGGTAGCTTCTGGCTAGTTAATAAACAAGGCAAAATCAGCAATATATATGAATCACTCTACAAGTCTGGAAGTTGCTAACAAGGAGCAAAAATTACGGGAATAGGTATGCAGGAATTTCCTTTTACTTATCTAGGATGGCCCATTTTCTATGCAAGAAAAAGGCTAGATTATTATCATGGCCTTATCAACAAAGTGGTAGATAAATTGCAATCATGGAAAGGAAAACTACTCTCTATTGGTGGCTGGTAAGTCTTTATAAAACATGTTCTTCAGAGTATGCTAATACACCTATTATCTGCTGTCAATCCTCCTCCAGATATTATTAACAAGATTCATAAATTGTTTGCTCGTTTCTTTTGAAGCAATTCAGTTGGAGGAAATGGCATACATTGGGCCTCTTGGGACAAGCTTTTCCTACCATATGAAGAAGGATGTGTTGGGTTTAGATCATTACATGATGTCTTCAAAGCTTTGTTTTGCAATTTTTGGTGGAACTTTCAAACCAAACCTACATTATGGAATTCGTTCATGACCCAGAAATATAGTAAGAAGATGAATGCTATGGTTGTGACATGGATAAGTGGATCTCATGTTTGGAGTAAAATACTTGAATGTAGAGATGAGATTGAACGTCAAATAATATGCAAACCAAGAATGGGGTCTTCTTTATTTTCGTTCGAAAATCTGACAGGCTTGGGTGCTTTATATTTCATTACTCCTCTGATTTCTTTTGCGATGAATCCATAGGTGCTGTCTTAATCCAGAAGAAGAAACTTTGGTCCGTGTGTTTTACGGATCTTATGCACCTCGTACTGTATGGTTCTGTTTTATGTCGAATGCTGGAGTTAATATAGATGGATTGTCATTGCAATAGACTGTGGTTTAAGTGCTGGACAATCGAGGTTTTACTTAGGAAGAAACCTATTTTCTAAGCCTTGTCATTGATAATCTTGGGGAAAATATGGAAGAGAAGAAACAACATGAAATTTGGGGAATTTGTCTCAGTCAGTTGTATTAGGTGTCCTTAACACTCCAAGCACTAGTTAGAGTAAGTAAGCCTAGTCTTCAGCATGTGCCACACAAGTGGCCGGAGTTACTGCATATGCTGGAACTGTACACTCAAAAGCTGAAGTTTACTAAGGTGTTATAGGACTTCCCTAATCCGGGGTGGATAAAGGTGAATACAGATGGGGCATCAAAGGGTAATCCAAGCAAGAGTTCAATCAAACTTTTCTTTAGGGATGAAGTAGGAGATGTAAGGTTTGCTTTAGGAAGAGAGATTCAGAAGGTTACTGATAATGAAGCGGATGCAATTACTATTCTAGAGGCGTTGAGATATTGCATACAATATCGATACACACACATCCTGCTACAAACAGATTCCATGTTAATGAAAAATGTGATTAATGGTACATGGAAAACACCTTGGGCAGTCGTTACATATGTGGAGGAGATCAAAGATATCATGGAGGAAAACAACATTAGAATATCGCATATCATGAGGGAGGGAAATAATCTAGATGATTACTTAGCTAATTATGCTTTTGATAATGGTTACATGAAGCACATGAATTTGAAGAACTGGACGTACAAGGTAGAAGGATTGTAAACAATGATAAATTAAAATGTCCATATATACGAATAAGAGTAGTCAGGAGTTAAAGTTCATGGAGAGATGTTTATGTGGAGTACTACATCTAAGAAGGAAGGAGGAGCTGTGTGAAGGAGGGTGAAGATAGCTGATAGAGGCAATACTTACATCTGTTATACTCATATCCATGAGGAGGAGAGTATAATGGATTCTTTTACTACTAACATAGTTTTCATTTTGCTGGACAAGTTACTGTGACCATACCTTACCCTTTGACTCGACTTCAATGGGTGGTATTAGTACCTAGTTCTCATTCCCTTGGAGAAGAGTTAAGGCTAAGCACAAACATGGAGGTAAAGTTGATAGGATACCCCTTTACTAGAAACCCTAAGGAAGTTTAAGTGCATTTTATGTGCACTACTTATCAAGTAATGAAGTTGCCAGGAACAGTTGCTTCTCTAATGTAGAAAAAAATTTACCTTTTTGAGCATGAAAGGCTCACATCTTGGCATGAAGCATATATACAATGACACATCCCAGTTCTGTTATAACTGGACAGACCAGTATGGACGATATTATAGTAGTGTTGAAGATAGCTGGGAGGAAATGCAGTCTACACACATTAAATAGGGTACATAAGGAAGGTATAATTGCTTGGCTCCTACATATACATGCAAGGATTGTACATGAAACACTAAGGACAAGACATAGGAACAACAGGGAAGAACGCAGTTGGACATTTTGATATGTCTCAATAGAGGGTGATCTGGAGATACTATTTTACAAGGAATGGCTTAAGAAGATTAAAGATGACAGTTTGAAGGGATCAAGGCTAGGATCGATTGCACAAATAAAGCAGTACACAAGACAGAAGCCTAAGGCTTTGAAGCTACTAGGCGATGTATTGCAAAAGATTCATCAAAGTTCAAGACTATGGGCATTCATGTTTTCAAATTATATTACCTACTTAGATATGTCGCCACAATATAGATTTTGTAGCCCAAATGTAACGCCATTCTCGGATTTCACTTACTAAACGATGGTAATAGGGGCAATGATAGTCACACATTCTATTCCCTTGATCTTTGTAAGACGTCATGTTACTTGTTTTTCATTTTTAATATATATAAAAACTAGTCCTAGACACCTTGCCTAGTGGATTTACTAAAAGAAATATGGTAGCCAACGCCTTAAGTAGAAAGGTTGTGAGTATAGGTAGCCTTGCTTATACTTCAGTTGGTGAGATACTGCAATCATTGGATGTTTAGGCTTTGGAAATCAGTTCGTGAGGTTAGATATTTCTGAGCCTAGTTGGGCTCTTGCTTGTATGGTTTCTCGGTCTTCTTTGTATGAGCGCATCAGGGTACGTCAGTATGACGACCACCATTTGCTTGTCCTTAAGGACACGATGCATCACGGTGATGCCAAGGAGGTTTCTATTGGAGATGATGGGGTGTTGGGATGCAGGGTCAAATTTGTGTGCCCAG
Source organism: Nicotiana obtusifolia (assembly GCA_002018475.1). Classification (NCBI taxonomy): domain Eukaryota; kingdom Viridiplantae; phylum Streptophyta; class Magnoliopsida; order Solanales; family Solanaceae; genus Nicotiana; species Nicotiana obtusifolia. The sequence goes on along the minus strand of MCJB01021952.1, from coordinate 145,761 downwards.
TGTGGATGGGTTATGTGAGTTGATTCTTGAGGAGGCACACATTTTGCGGTATTCCATTCATCCGGGTGCTGCTAAGATGTATCAGGATTTTGAGGCTGCATTATTGGTGGAGAATGATGAAGAAGTACGAGCATTGAAGGCTAGGTGATTTGCCTTAGAGACTTGAGATTCCCGAGTCGAAGTGGGAGCGTATTACCATGGATTTGATTGTTGGGCTCCCACAGACGTTGAAGAAATTCAACACAGTGTGGGTTATTGTGGATAGACTAACCAAGTCTGTCCATTTCAAACCGGTGGTGACTTCCTATTTTGCAGAACGGTTGGCTCAAATTATCCGCTTGTATGGCATTCCGATTTCTATAGTTTCTGACTGAGGCATGCAGTTCACATTGCATTTTGGGAGAGCAATACAGCGAGAGTGGGCACACGGGTTGAGTTGAGTACAGCATTTCATCCTCAGACGGACAAACAGTCGAAGCGCACAATTTAGATCTTGGAGGACATGCATGTGTTATGGATTTCAAGGGTTTATGGGATTGGTTCTTACTACTTGCAGAGTTTGCCTACAATAATAGCTATCAAGTATTCAGATAGCTCCTTATGAGGACTTACATGGGAGGCTGTGTCATTCTCTAGTTGGTTGGTTTGAGCCAGGAGAGGCTAGGTTGTTGGGCACTGATTTGGTTCGGGATGCCTTGGATAAGGTCAAGTTGATTCAAGATCAGCTTCTTACATCACTGTCTAGGAAGAAAAGTTATGCTGATAGGAAGGTTCGTGATGTTGCATATTTAGTTGGCGAGAAGGTGTTACTCAGAGTTTCGCCGATGAAGGGTGTGATGAGTTTCGAAATAAGGCAAGTTGAGCCCTCGGTATATTGGTCCCTTTGAGGTGCTTGAGAGAGTTGGAGAGGTGGCTTATAAGCTAGCATTGGCACCTAGTCTATCAGGTGTTAACCTAGTGTTTCATGTTTCTATGCTCCAGAAGTATTATGGTGATCCATCACATGTTTTGGACTTCAGCACGGTTTAGTTAGATGAGGATTTGACTGATGATGTAGAGGCGGTGGCCAATTTGGATCGGCAGGTTCGAAAATTGAGATAAAAGAATATTGCATCAATGAAAGTTTGTTGGAGAGATTAGCTGGCTGAGGAGGCTACTTGGGAGGACGAGCAGAAGATGCGGGGCAGATATCCACACTTATTTGATACTCTAGGTATGATTCTAGACCCGTTCGAGGACAAACATTTGTGTAAGGGGGGAGTATGTAACGACATGGCCAAATGTTTTGTAAGTTGTGGCCCCGTTCCCCGTTTACTGCTTCTTCTATGCTCATTTGTGGTTATGTAACTTTTCGGGTTGGTTCATTTGGTTTCAGGGAGGTTTCGAGTGAATTGGGACACTTAGTCCCAAGGTTGGAAGCTTAAGTAAGAAGAGTTGACCGAAGTTTAACTTTTGTGTAGAATACTCCGGAACGGAGTTTTAATGGTTTCGATAGCTTCATATGGTCATTTTGAACTTAGCGTATGTCTGGATGTTGATTTGGAGACTCGTTGATTGATATGATAATTTTTGGCGAAAGTTGGAAAGTTCAAGGTTTGGAAGGTCGAAAGGTTTGACCGAGAGTTGACTTTGTCGATATCGGGTTTGGATTTGGGTTCCAGGAGTTGGAGTAGGTTCGTTGAGTCATTTATGACTGTTTTGCAAAATTTGAACTCATTCCGAATTGGTTTGATATGATTCGGCATTAGTTTTGGAAGTTGGAAGTTCAATAGTTCATTAAGCCTGAATCGATGTGCAATTCGTGGTTTTGGTGTCGTTTCATGTGATTTGAGTCTTCGAGCGAGTTGGTATTGTGTTTTAGGACCTGTTGATATGTTTGGACGGGGTCTAAGGGGACCTCGGGTGTGTTCCAGATGGGTTTCAGACCATTTTTCTTCATTGTTGGACTGCTGATTTCTCTGATTTTGGATTCCTCTTTCGTAATTGCGAAGATAGGGATGCGATCGAGTAGAGTTAATTGGTGGCAGGTGGGATGTTTGCATTGTGTTCGCGAGATGAGGGATGCGTTAGCGAAGTTTGAAGCAAGTTGTTCACCGCGAACGCGAGCTGGGTGACGTGTTCGCATATAAGGGAGGTAAGGCTCAGAGGTGGAAGGCGTTTGTTCTTCGCGGTCACGAGACCTGGACCGTGATCGCATTGCTTTGAGTGGATGGTCATCGCTTTCGCAAATGGACTGTCGCGTCCGAGTAAGAGGTTCTGGCAGATGGGCAATTTTTGTTCTTCATGATGTATAACGTCTTGGGTAGAATGTTTAAATCCCATTTCGAGGATTAAAGTTATTATATCATATTTTGAATAGTAGAGCTCGGTTTTGGGCGATTTTAGAGGGGACTTTCACGATTTGGATCAGGGTAAGTGTTTTTGACTCGGATTTGTTCATATTCATGATTCTATCTTAGTTTTCATCATTTATTTTGTGAATTAAAGTGAAAAAAAAAAAGGAAATTTTAGTAAAAAAAACTTCCTAAAGTGAAAATTTAGGATTTGAAGGTCAAATCGAGGTCAGGATTGGAAGAAATTGGTATGGATGAACTCGTAACTAAATGGGTGTTCGGAATTTGTGAATTTTGTCAGGTGCGAGCTCGAGGTTAACATTTGACTTTGGTTAAAGATCTTAGATTTATCATTTGGATTCAATTCCTATGCCTTTTATTGAATATATTAAGTTGATCTGGCTAGATTTGGGTCATCCGAAGGTTGATTCACTTAGGAAGGGATTGTTCGAGGAGTGATTGGCTTGCTTGAGGTAAGTATCTTATCTAAACTTGGTTGAGGCACTAGTTGCCTGAATTATTTGTGATAGCTACGTGTTATAAGCTGGCATATGTGTAAGGTTGAGTCCATATGCGTGCACCGGGGTACTATTTACATGCTCGGGGTAGTGCTTAGGCTATGGGATGCCTTGAATCGATTGTTAAGCTTCAAGTTGAGATGTTTCTCTTATTTGTACCCCTCTGTGAGCTATTTGTGCCACATTTGAGATTTCATTGAGGTTATTTTCCGATTGAACCTGATAAACTGCTTTTTCATGATAAAATTGTCTGTTTTAGCTGTCATAGCATACATTGCACATGCCTACACCATAGCATGTTTGTTATGTTAGTACAGGAATATGAAACTCGATAATCATTGATCATGTACATGTATTCTCGTATATTTGCTTTCTGTGAGTTATGACTGGACAGGTAGCCTGTGACCACGTCGGGCGGATTGTGATTGTTGGCACGTGAGTTTTCCGTGCAGTTGATGTTATTGGCATGTGAGATGTTCGTGCAGCACGTGAGTTGTCTGTGCGGATCCAAATATTGATATTATTGGCAAGTGAGTTGTCCGTGCGCCGTGTGACTATGGATCCATCACCGTAGGGTCACCCTCTCATGTTTCTCTCTTGATGATGTACACGCGGATATTTGTAGCACGTGAGTTGTCCGTGCGACGAGTTTTCCAGTGTTTGTTTGGATTTGCATTTCATCTTACTTGCAATTTCCATGGTTAATTACCTGATTTATGTGCAAATCATTAACTGAACAGAGAACTTGAGTAATTGTACACACCCACACACTGATAATCCTTTCTGTGCTTTATGACCTGATTACATCATTGTTCTATACATGTTAAATTGATGAAAATGTATAAGTTATAGCAGGTATCATTTATAATTCTTTCTTATTTTACCCCGCGGATGTTAATTATGATACTTATTGAGTATATCGGGTTGGTTGTACTCATACTACACTCTGCACTTAATTGTGCAAATCCAGGTGCTGGGACCAGTTACTAGTAGCAGAGTTGCTTGTTGAGCCGTGTACCGAGAGACAAGGTAGAGCTGCATTCTCATCCGCAGTCTGGTGTCTCTTTCTTATGAACTGTTGTCTTTATTTCAGACAGTATGGTAGTTGGTTAGTTCAGACTTTTATTTCCATATTAGAGCTCATGACTCAGTATTTACCAGAGTCTAGGGGATTTATCATGTATTAGCGGTATTTTATTATATTAAGATTTCAGACTTATGCTATTTCTATAAATTTCGTTATTATGGTTCTTTATTGTTATGTTTCTGCTTTCCTAGCCAGTGTGTTAGGCGTCATCAAGACGGGTTGGGGTGTTTTGACGTGACAGCACATGTTGCGAAACTAGTTTATCTAAAAATGCCAACTACCACAATAGTGTTGTAGTAATTATTATTTTTGTTCTCGAAGGATGACAAATTGTTAGAAAATCCTAGTATTGAAAGATAGGCCAGTTATCAACAAATTATTTTGAAATTTAGAAAAATTCACAAAAAGGGTAGTATTTAACTAATTACAATAAAATGATAAAAATTCCTATATTTTGTGAAAATAAAAAATAATTATCAATAAATGTCAGATCCCGACATTGGGGAGCGCGACCGGCACTCAACAAAGATATCCCAGTCGAGCAAGTCTGCACAATGTCGTCTACCCAACTCACCCATGAATAAAGAGAAGAAAATATTCCATTAATTAGACAGTGAGAGGCCATATGAACAACACCAGTTCATTGCCATAGGTTACATCATTAACAAGTCTCCAAAATAGTACATTATACAATCATAGTTGAAGTGGAACAGGTGTTACAATTACAACAATTTTAGTTCAACCTTCCCGAACCAAGATACAACCCCCATCACGTCTACACTCTAACAGAAACAAAAGAGTATTACGACAGTGTCGGCAACAAGGACCCGGCTATACCTCAAAATACTATGTACAAAGGACAAGAGATACAGGATCCCGAAATGAAGTGGGGCTCACCAAATCAGATAAGGAGAGGTATGATGCTATCACTAAACAATACAACCTGCTATGGAACCACCTGCATCTATTAAAGATGCAGCGCTCCCAGCAAAACGGTCGCTAGTACATAAGTAATAGTACTAGTATGTAAAACGAAACACCCTCTCAAAAGAACGAGTAACAGTAAACGAAGAAAGAGACATGAAATAAATAAGAGACTAAAATAGTATTAAGGTGTCAAGTTAGGGGAAAGGTAAATTTCAAGTAAGTTGCAATCTTTTTAAGTTGGGGTGTCTTTAGCACCGATACACCATCGAGTTTTTAGCACGGAGTCCGGTCTCAGCCCGATCGGCTAAGCCATCTCACACTGAGACATCCACTCAGAATACTACCATGTGCTCGGCATGGCATCCGATCTCAGTCCGATCGGCTAAGCCGTCTCACCACAATGTCGTGTGGGTCGACATCACATAACATTCGCTAGCAATAATCTCATCCCATTTAAGTGGAAACATCTCAACACATCAATCTCATCCCATATAAGAGGAAACAAACTCATCACATTAAAACGGGGATTTAACCCTCAATCACTCACATACCGGCACGTGTAGTTTTGGGGTTAGGTTATTTTGACCTACCCTTCCTCGGTGACTAAACGATACTCCCAAAGCATTTATTATTTAAAAGGATGTACCACTCATTTCATACTCTTTTGCATATCATTCATTTCATTGGCACCAATGGTTATAACGCAATATCATTCTTGGCACGTTGGCCGCACATCATAGTTCATGCTCATTTCTTTCACTTTCAAAATTTCATCATGCATAATCAACAACAACGCTTTTCAAATTATGACTTTAAATATACATGTGAGCAAATAAGGGTGTTGGGCACATGGAGATTTATTATACAATTTGGCATAACAGCTTCCATTTTAACTTGACTTGAAGTCACAACAGTTTAATACATGACTTTTGATTTGAACACGCTCCCGAAGAACAACATAATATTATAAGAATATTAGAAACACATTTTGAACATATATACATATACCTTTCAACACCAAGCTTATTCGGAATAGCAAGTTTAAAATAAATAACTCGGAACTTACAGGAACATCATGGGATTTAATTCTAAGAGAGAAGTTTAGCCAACATACCTCGCCTTCAGCTTCCTTAAATTATTACAATGTTCGGAAATCTTAGCCACTTTGATCTATTCCGAAATATAACAAAATTAAACACAAATTATGAAGGAGTTTGTGGTTCCAGCTCATTTGAGCATTTTAACAAACACTAGGTGGGCATTATGATTTCTAGCTTCTCCTATGGTGGATTTCCTTCACCCCACAACCCAAGGTCTACCCATTTGAACTCAACTACCTTCCCACAACTCATGATTGTACATGCATACATAGATACACTCTCACACCCAAGAATCACACTCCCCATTAACTATCTTCTACCCTAAATTCGAAATTGAGACTAGGATGTGGAACCTTACCTTTTGGATGAAGAATGTGTGAGGTTCTCCTCGCAAAGCTTCCAACTTTTGAGCAAGAATTGGTGAACAATTAGATTAGGAGCTTTCCCTCTTACTCTATGGCACTTCCTCACGCTCAAATATCAGGTTTTTGCTTTAAAAATGGCCATTTACATCTATATATCGAAATAGGGTCGGGTTATAAAAACCAGAAAATGGACCCTCCAAGCACAGCACTGCAGACACAGAGTGGACCGCATAATGGATATGTGGTCCGCAAAATGGGACGCAGAAGTGATGTTAAGAACTGGGTTATTTGGGTCTTGTCTGCGGCAGGTCTGCAGTCCAAAAACCAGTTTTGTGGTCGCATAATGCGCCGCAGAACTCCCCAACGGAAATCTTCATGCTGGGGCTGCGATGGTTTGTGTGGCTCGCGAAATGGTTATGCGGCCGTATAATGGACCTCAAAACAACCTCCAAAAAATGGCCATTTCTTTGCCTCGCTCTATGGCAGACTATGGCTCACAGAGTGATTCTGCAGTCGCATGGTGGACCGCAGAAATGCCATGCTCTGCCAAAAATTTTCTTCAACTCCCCAGCGCACTGTTCAACCCAAAAAGTCTGTACCGCATCATCAACACATAAGTTTATTTTGGCATCACGAAACCCCAGGTTCTAGGTGATATTTTACAGGGCCTTACAACAAATTGCTTTAAAACTAAATAATGTGCAAAAACTATATTATTTTTTTTGACTATGAAGCATGCATAAGTTAATTTTTAAATACGAAGGGTCAAAATTGAGTGTCAACAGCTCTCGCTATATCATGCTCTCCTTCTGTAATTATTTCCAATGTGTTTTGACCTCTTATATACTCATGAGTTGAAACTATGATTTTCCCATTTCTTAAAATGTCTTTAATTTTTTATGATGATCCATGACAAGTAAAGGAATGAAAGTATGAAATATGAAATGCGACCGTCATGCCAAGAATGAAGAATATCATGTATGGCCAAGGGTGCCAAATAAATTAAAATATTTTTCGAAATCTATGAGATGAACATATAGCTCTTTTATACAAAAATATTTTTGGGAGTATCGTTAGGTCAACGTGGAAAGGTGGGTTCGAAACTACATGTGCCGGTGTAGGAGTTGATGTAGGGGCAAAAATCCCCTTTATATTTTGTTGATATTATTCTCCTTGATTGGGATGAATTGACAGCTAGCAAGGACCAAGTCGACCCATACGACATTGTGGTGAGATGGCCTAGCCGACCGGGCGGAGATCGAATTCTATGTCACAAGCATGGTGGTGGTTTCATGTTTCTATGTCAACTGACATGCATTAGAGTGAGAAAGCCTAGCCGATCAGGCCGACATCGGCCTCCATGCCATGGCATGGTGGTGTGTCAATAACTAATGATCTCCCAATAAAACATGTGAATTCTTGTTTGAAAGTTAACTGGGTTTTAAGTTGGCATTTAAATATTACGGTTTTCCCTACTGCTTCTGTGTTTCTCTCTTCTTTAGTTGGCATTCCATTCCATATGAGGGTATTTGGCTTTACATACTAGTACTGTTCCATATGTACTAATATCCCTTTTTCTGGGGACGTTGCATCTTTAATGGATACAGGTGGTACCTCAGTAGGTGGCATTGATCCTTGATAGCAGCATACCCTCCACTCAGTGGATTTTGGTAAGCCCTATTCTACACCAGGACCCATATATTGTATTGCTTTTTCTTATACATCACTTTTGAGATATAGCTAGGGCCTTGTCATCGGAACTTCCACATTGCACTCATATTCACTTAGAGGCTCCGTAGACATACTGTGGTTGCATTTTGAATGGGAAAAACAAATTGAAAATGTTGATGTAGTTGACAGATGTTTCCACTTCTAATTATGAACTTGTGATCTTTTGGTAATTATAAATTAAGCTCCTTTAAGTAATGAAATATGATGTACATTTTATCCTCTAGTGGTCTACCTTTTGTTATTTGTTCTCAATTTATTCATAGGCAAGGTTGGATAGTAGTAGGCTCACTTGACTGGGATACCTTGGTTGAGAGCCTGTCCCGCTCTCCAAGGTCGAGGCATGACAAAACTGATTCCACTGGCCTCCGAAATCTATAACATAGCCCCTCAATATATCCTCCAAGATCTGAATAGTCTGCTCGGACCCATCGAAGGATGAAATGCAGTACTTAACTCCACCTGTGTGCCCAATTAATGCTAAACAGCTCTCTAAAAGCGAGATATAAACTGAGTGCCTACATCTGAGATAATAAACACAGGCACGCAATGCAGGCAGACAATATCTCTATGATAAATCCGAGTAAGTTGCTTAGAAGAGTAGGAAGTCATGACTTAAATAAAATGCGCATACTTGGTCCGTCTGTCCACAATGACCCAAAGAACGTCAAATATCCTCAAAGTCCATGGCAACCCTACAACAAAATCCCTAGTGATATGCTCCCACTTCCAATCAGGTATACCTAACCTCTAAACTAAACCATCCAATTTCTGATGCTCATACTTGACCTGCAGACAATTCAGACACCGTGACACATGTCCAACAATATCCTTCTTCATCCTTCGCCACCAAAAAGGTTTTCAAGTCACAATACATCTTCATAGCCCCTGGATGAATAGAATACCACAAACTGTGAGCTTCCACAAGAATCAACTCTCTCAAACCATCCACATTAGGAAAACAGATATGACCTTGAAGCCTCAATACCCCATCATCACCAATAGTCACCTCCTTAGCACCACCTAGCAGCATCGTGTCCTTAAGGACAAGTAAATGAGGATCATCATACTGGCGAGCGTTGATGCGCTCAAACAATGACGACTGCGCAACAACTCGAGCGAGAACTCTACTAGGCTCATAAATGTTCAACCTCACGAATCTTTTGGCCAAAGCTTGAACATCCATATCCAAGGGACTCTCTATAGCTAGAATAAATGCCAAACTACCCATACTCTCTGACTTTTTCTCAGGACATCAGCTACCATATTATCCTTCCCCAGATGATACAAGATAGTGACATCATAATCCTTCAAAAACTCCAACCATCACCGTTGCCTCAAATTCAAATCCTTCTATTTAAACAAATGTTGAAGACTTTGGTGATCTGTGTAAATCTCACAAGACACACAATATCTGTAATGTCTCCAAATCTTGAGTGCGTGTACAATAGCTGCTAACTCTAAATTATGCACTGCATAGTTCTTCTCATGGTACTTCAACTGGCGCGACGCGTAGGCATTTATTCTACCATCCTACATCAACACACATCCAAGAATAACACGCGAAGCATCACATGAATAGTATACAAGCCCGATCCTAACGGCAATGCCAAAACTGGAGCCATAGTCAAAACAGTCTTGAGCTTCTGAAAGCTCTCCTCACACTCGTCAAACCATTTGAAAGGTGCATCCTTCTGCGTCAACTTAGTTAATGGGGATGTAATTGATGAAAATCCCTCCACAAAGTGACGATAATACCAAGCCAAGCCTAAGAAACTATTGATCTCTGTAGCAATATAAGGTTTCACCCAACTCTGAACTGCCACAATCTTCTTGGAATCTACCTAGATCCCATCACTTGACACAACGTGGCCCAAAAATGCCACTAGATCCAACTAGAACTCACACTTGGAGAACTTAGAAAATAACTTCTTCTCCCTTAAAATCCAGAGCACAGTCCTCAAATGTTTCTTGTGCTCCTCAGCACTACGGGAATATACCAAGATATCATCAATGAACACAATGACAAAATAATCCAAATAAGGCTGGAACACACAGATCATTAAGTGTGTGAAATTTTCTAGGGCATTAGACAGAACAATAGACATCACTAAAAACTCATAATTTCCAAACGAGTCATGAAAGTCGTCTTAGGAATGTCTCAAGCCCTGATCTTTAACTGATGGTACCTCGATCTCAGGTCAATCTTCCAAAACACCTTGGTGCCCTGAAGCTAATCAAATATATCATCAATGTGAGGCAATGGGTAATTGCTCTTGATGGTAGCCTTGTTCAACTACTGATAGTCAATACACACCCTCATAGACCTTTCCTTTTTCTTTACAAAATACACTGGCGCACCCTATGGTGATTAACCAAGCCTGATGAACCATTTATCCAGCAACTCTTGCAAATGTTCTTCCTATTCCTTCAACTCCACTAGAGCCATATGATATGGTGGAATAGATATGGTCTGAGTGCCCGCCATCGAATCAATACCAAAATCAATATCCCTATCACGTGGCATGGCCGATAGGTCTGCAGAAAATAAATTCGGAAACGCCTTCACTATTGGAACTGATTCAACACTAGGAGTATCAACACTAACATCTCTAATAAGTGCCACATACACCAAACACTCCTTCTCAACTATCCACTGAGCCTTCAGGAATGAAATCACTCTACTAGAAGTATGACCAAAAGAACCTCTCCTTTCCAACCTAACAACCCCACCATAGCCAACGTCATAGTCTTAGTGTTATAATGAAAAATAGCATGATAGGGGGATAACCAATCCACACCTAAAATCACATCAAAGTCCACCATACTAAGAAATAAGATATCAACTCTAGTCTTATAACCCCCAATGATAACCAAAAGGACAAATACACATGATCCACCATAATAGAGTCACCAATAGGTGTAGATACATGAACATAGATGCCAAGAGAAGTACAAGGAAATCCAAATATGATGCAAAGTATGATGACACACAAGAATGTGGAACCAGGATCAGATAGAACCGATTCTTCTCTGTGATAGATTGAAACAATACATGTAATAACTGCATCAGAAGCCTCAGCGTCGGGTCAAGCCGGAAATGCATAACAGCGGGCCTGACCTCCACCCGACTGACTTCCACCTCTAGGACATCCCCTGATTGCCTGAGCTTGCCCTTTAGCTAGTAGGGCAGTGTAACAACTTTCACTGGAGTCACGGTCTGAGAACCCCATGGCTCTGAACTTCTACCATATCTGGGGCAATCCTTCTTGATATTCCCTACCTCCCCGCACTAAAAGCAACCTCGAGCTGAGAATGGCTACTATACCTGAGGCTGTCCCAGATAACCCCACTAGAAGAACCCTCGACGGAAGGAGTACGGTTGGAACTCTATGGTAGTGATGCACTGAATAAAGACTAAACTGAAGCGCCATGAGTGGGCTGATAAGCTAAAGGAATTGACCTAATAAAATGGCTCACCTAGAGTGATAACTCCTCTAGAGGAGGTACCACTAAAAGTGTCAGAATGTCGGGGCCATCCTCATCACCATGGCCTCCCTTCTCTAACCTTGAATATGCTCACTATGTCCATAGCCTGAATTGATGTAGTCCTAGTCACCGCCTTCCTAGCCATAGCAATTTTGATACCAAAATGCAACCCCTCAATCAACCTCCTCACCTACTCAAACTTGGTGGCGATAAGAAAAGCTACGTGAGGGGAATGAAGTTCTCTAAGAAGAGGTGTGAAAGTTAACTCTATGTGAACGAAAGCGACCCTGCTGAGTTGCTACACTTTTATGGTTGCTACCACCTATTGGTTGGCCCGTTGAGTTGAAAAGCAATGAAATATAACCCGTTCGACCAAACGAAACCAAAGTTTCACAAAATCTCCTTACAACCATCTACGTAATCCTACGCATATGCCAAAGGATCACCATTAAACTATGGAGGACCCATCTTCCTGAACCAATCAAACCTCTCTGCTCCTCCTCAGACATAGCAGCGTCCACTACTAGCCTGACAGCAATCATGGGAGGATTTCCCCAAATTAGTACTACTCCTGGTATTTGATACACAATAGCAAACTACTCAAGAGTATGAGTAGCGAGAGTCTATGCCCTTTTCCCAGCCTGAGAAGCAATTGGTACCATAGGAAGCACTCCAGTCTATGCCAAATCCTCCACAAGTCCAACCAAACAAGAGCATCCCAAAGTACACCAATAAACCCCTCAGGAACCAGGGCTGGTCCAACTAGCTCATCTTGATCAAGAACATGCTCCTCAGTGGAAGCTACTGGTGGCTCCACCTCAAACTGCAGCATGGGCTCCACCCCTACCTCTACCTCGGTACTAGCCTCTCACAGCCCTGGACCGGGGTACCGGCGCCTACCCAGTTGCTTCAGATGAACATGTTCCCACCATCTACGAGAGCATAGAAAGAGAAGGATTCAAACTTCATATCAATAAAGCTGCATGACAAAGAATGAAAGAAAGGGAGTTTCCTAACATTTTATAGCCTTTCAGAGATAAGTATAGACGTCTATGTAAATATCCACAAGACTCTACTAGATTTTCTCATGATTGTGATACCTACACAACCTTGAGCACTAATACCAACTTATCACCATCCAAAATCTCACCTTGGGCCGTGATAGCGTCTAGCCATACTTGCTAAACAAACCAACTCACAATCCACAAAATATAACCAAATAACTTTAATTAATAGATTCATATTATGAATAAAAATAGAAATAGTCCCAAAATGGTAAAAATATCTGATGCAGTCATTACAGGGCCTAAATGTAGCCAATCCAGTACAACACGCATGACTAGGTGGCACAAGTACACGAGCAACTACTGAATAAATACAAGTCTGAATACATGAACAATGTTCTCTGAAATAATAAAATAGACAGGGAATTGTACAAGAACAAGGACTCGGGAACAGCAAAATAAATCCATGGACTGTACCTCACGCAAAGTCTCCATGCGACTCCTAGGCTCAATTAAGAGGCTCCTCTAGGACCCACCTGAGGATCTGCACAAACAAATAAGAGAACTATAGTATGAGTACACCATAATCAGTACCCAGTAAGTATCAAATCTAACCTCGAATGAAGTAGTGAAGAGGCTATAGGCATCAAGATACTTATAATATATACGTAAGTAACAGAACTTAGAACTAAAATAGTAAATAATCTCATGCATAACAAGAATCAAAGATATCAACAATCAAAAGGTGTAAAGCATGCTTTTCCAGTCAAGAGATAATCATAATGTTGCTCATATATAACATCAAAGAATACATGCTTCAATCAACGGGGTCGAGGCCTCCAACTAGCATATATAGATGTCATGTAACAATTAGCATCTAAATGAATGCTTCTAAATGAGTCAAGAATATCTATGCATGCTCAAACTGGTACAAGATTCATGTACCATGATACACAATCTATGTATCACCATATCCCGATTTAAAATCCCTGTATTAATCCGATACAAATTCCATATATCAACCGCAGTCGCAGAGCCCAAAGTAACATGGGTAATCACCTGACTCTAGAGGGACGGATCTTTATCCAAGTCTAGAAAAGGAGCTTGCTAGCTCACATATAATAAAGTGTTCATTCATCAAATCCTATGTGCCATAACTATATTTCATCCGCACGACCTTACCTTTCATGCCAAAGTTCTCATTCCAAATCAAGTATCCATATGAAAAATGTATACATATGCTCAAAAATTGTAGGTAAAAGATGCACAAGGACTTATTAATAATCTCACTGATATGTGATCATGGAATTGCTGTATGACCACGGATAAATTAAGTAATTCAACATATCAAGAACAAGTTCACATCCCTTCATAAATAATCATAAACCTAGGCATGATCTTTAACATGAATAAGAGAGAGAGAGCATAGTAATAAAAGCCAAATAAATCATGAATCAAATGAGAACATAATTAAAAGAAGGCATAATGTATCAAAAATCTACCTCAGGCATGATATAAACTTTGTAAGTGCATATACGCTTGCCACTCGTATATACACCATCCCCAATACCTTAAACACATAGAAATCAAGTCAAATCCTAGGGGTTTCCTTCTTAACAAGGTTAGGAAAGACACTTACCTCCACCTTGTAGTCTTCAACCTTCAAAAATAGCCTTTCCTCTCAAATCAACCTCCGAACGAGTCAAATCAAGTCAAATACAACTCAATAACATCAAACAAAGACATAGAAATCAATTTCAACAATAAATTTAGAATCTTTAATCAAATTTTCAAAGTCAATCTGGGACAACAAGGTCAAAAATCGAGTCAAGAGGTATATCCTGACTACCAATAGCCGCACGAGTCTAAATATGTGATTAGATTTCAAAACCGAGTCCAAGTTGACCTTCAAATCTCCAAAATACACCCTCCTAAGTTGTAGGCAAAAATCCCAGTTCTTTTCTATAAAATAAAAGCTTTTTAGTATAGTAATCAATGAGAAAACAAGATATATAGCCGAATCTAAGTGAAAATTGCTTACCTCTAATGCTGTAATAAATTTGCTCTTCAAAATTTCTCACTCTCGAAGTCTAGAGCGCAAAATATGAAAAAGTGAGTAAAAGCCCCGAAATCACAACTTAAATATTCTACCCAGTGATATGCAGCGCAATCGCGACACACCCTTTCAGATAGCGAAGGCCGAAAAATTCCCCAGCTGGTGCTCCTATTCCTGAATGCGATGCCTTCCCAGCTGAGTCTAGCGAACGCAATCTTTTACCATCGAACGCGAATGCAGTCCACTTGCCAGACACCAAGCTTTGGCAAACGTGGCCCCGTGCACGAAAATGCGAAGCACATGCCCCTAACCCACTACGCGAAGGTGATCCCTTAGTCACGAACGGAAAGAAGAAACCGCCTACCAGCCTCCCCCTGTAATCGCGAAGAAGAACCTGCACCAGAAAGCCAACAGTTCTAAAACAAGAAAAAATGGTCTGAAACAATCTGACTCACAATGAGTCCCCTGGGATCCCGATAAATCATGCCAACAAGTTCCAATACCTAATCAAAACTTGTCCATGATCTAAAAACACCACAAATAACATCAAAACCAAGAATCGACGATCAAAATCCTTCACTTAAGTTAAAGAACTTTCAACTTGCAACCAAGCATCCTATTTCAGCCTAACCAATCTAGATTCCATCCAAACTTTGAAAAAAAAAATCAAATGACATAACAAACCTATACTAAGTTTCAGAACAATAACCCGACTTCGATATCATCAAAGTCAACTCCCAGTCAAACCTATGAACTCTTAAAACCTAAAAATTGCCAACTTTCAGCAAATATAACTAAAATATCCTAGGAACATCCAAATCTAAATCTGAAAAGGTGCTTAAGTACAAAATATCCATACGAACCTACTGGCACCATTAAAACGCCAATCTGAGGTCGTATACTCAAAAGTCAAATATTGGTCAACTCTTATGACTTAAGATTCAAAAATGATACTAAGTGTCTCAATTCACTCTGAAACATTTTTGAAGCCAAACCAACCATCAAATCACAAACACACCTAGGGGAAGCATCGAATAGGGGGGAAGGGTCTCAAATACATAAAACAACGAACCGAATCATTACAAAAATGGAAGTAAGGTGCTTACCAACAACATGTCTGTTTGTCAAGATGTAAATAGTATGTCTAGAAAGCATTACAATGGATGAGGATAAAGTACTCATTTTGGTAACCATATAACACGATCAAATGTTTTGTTCCTAAATGCATGTACATAAATGACTTATTTAGCTTGTTTATTATTACTTATTTTAAGTAATCTATAATTTTTAGGGTAGGTGTTGCTTGTGCTATGATCTAAAATATGTACTATTATATTCATATGTATATCACGATTGGAAATTCCATATGATTAAACGTTTTTTTTTTTAATTTACCGAATAAAAATCAATTAATGTCTATATAAATTGGTAGCATGGATGAAAAATGTAGAATATGATCTTCAAAGCAATAAGTCATAAATTAGACCTACATTAGTACTTGAAAATATTCTGGAAATTGATCCGACCGGTCATTTTGAGAATTTGCAATTCGTTCGGTGGTTTGAGTAGCTTCATATTATGTACAATGACTTGTGCGTATCGTCAGTTCTGGTTTTTGGTGATTCGAAATTTATTTGAAAGAATAATTTTCAACTAGGATGCTTTAAGTTGGAATTTTAATTTTGTGTATTTGACCCTCGATTGGAGTTTTGATGGCTCTGTTAGGTCCAGATGGTGATTTTTGACTTGAGAGTTTACCCGGATTTGCATTTGGAGGCTTCTAGAAGGTTTTGGCCATAATTGGCGAAAGTTGACAATTTGAAAGTTTGGAATGTTCATAAGTATGACCGGGAGTTGACTTTGATAATATCGGGTTCAGATTATTGTTTCGAGGAATTGGAATAGGTTTGCTATATTATTTGGAACTTGTGTGTGAAATTTGAGGTCATTCCGAGTTTATTTGATATGGTTTGGCACGCGTTTGGGAAGTTTGAAAGTAAAAAAGTTCATTAAGTATGATTTGAGGTGTGATTCGTGGTTTTGATATTGTTATGCACTATTTGAGGACTTGAGTAGGTCTGTGTTATGTCATAGGACTTGTCGGTATGTTTGTAGGGGGCCCCGAGATGATCGGGTGAGTTTCGGGGTGGTTTCAAATGGGTTTTGTGTTGCTGGTTTTCTAATGCTTCGTGTGTCCTTCACGATCGCGAAGGTGAGGATGCGATCGCGATGAGTATTTCATCAGCTTACTTCGTGGTTCGGGTTCACGGTGAGGATTTCGCATTCCCATTGAAGGAATGTGGCAGGCGAGAGATTTGTGTATCGCGTTCGCGATAGTGGAGACACGTTCGCGGATTGATGAAAGAGGTCGGGCAGGAGGCTTTCGCATTCACGACTATGGATCGAATTCACGGTACTGTGAGACCAGATGGCGTTTGCGTTTGCAGGATGTTGATTGCGTTTGCGAAGAGATTTTGGAGGCAAGGCAGATTTTTGCATCGTGATCGCGAGAATACTATCGTGATCGCGTAGGGTATCACTAGGCAGTGCATACAAGTAATCTATTTCGGACCTTGAGCGCATTTTATCATATTTTGTGTTGGGGAGATTGGATTTGGGTGATTCTGGAGAGAATTTTCACCACATGGATTAGAGGAAGTATTTTCTACTCGTATTTGATTATATTCATAATTCCATCATCAATTTTTGAATTTGATAGTTGAATTTAGAAGAGAAATTTGGGGGTTTTGTCTTAACTTCTCTAAAGTGATTAATTGAGTTTTGAATATCGATTTGGAGTCGGAATTCGATGAAATAAGTATGGTTGGACTTGTATTCGGAATTTGTGAGCTTTGTAGGGTTTCGAGGTGCGGGCCTAGGTTTACCTTGTTGTTGAATTTGAGTATTATTGAGCTTGCTCTATATTTTATTTGGCTTGCTTGAGGTAAATTTCTTACCTAAACTTGTTGAGGTACTAGTTGCCTAAGTTATTTTTGATAGATATGTGCTATGGGTGCGCATATTTGTGGGTTTTGAGCCCATGTACGAGCACCGGGATATTTATCCATGCTCGGAGTAGTGCTTAGGCTATGACATACCTTGAATTTATTGTTAAGCTTTATACAGTGATGTTTCTCGTATTTATAACCATGTTTTGAACTATTTGATCCATGTTTGAGGTTACATAGAGGCTAATCCCCTGAATGAACTTGATAATTGCTATTTCCGTGATGAAATTATCGATTTAAGCTATGATAGCATACATTGCAAATGCATACACCTTAGCATGTCCGTGTAGCACGTGAGTTATCCGTGCAGCATGTGGATATGGATTCGTCCCTATAGGGTCACCTTTCTCTTGATGGTGTACACACGGATTTTGAGAATCTACGGGTTTCTGGTTGATTTAAACTCTGGGAGAGATGGTTATTGGTTTGATTTGCTTACTGAGATTCTGATGTGGGCCTGAGAATCGTGATGTGATTTCTATTTGGATCAGGTTGTGTGCATAACAGCTTGATATTTGGTTATTGCATTTTCTCCTTTACTTGCAATTTCCTTAGCAGTTTACGTGATTTATTTGCATATCTTTTTTATATGATGGATTGTTGATCCCACTGAATGCGTTGAGAAAACGTGTAAGCACCAAGGTGGTTTTATCTGTGGTTTCATGATTTGATCATATTTATGTTCTATATTTGTTGGAGTTTATGAACTGTGCAGGTGAGAGCGAGTATCTTTTACAATTATTGCTTTTAGTACCTCGCTGAGGTAAGTTATGATACTTATTGAGTACATGGGGTCGGTTGTACTCATACTACACTTATGCAGCTTGCGCGTAGATTTAGGAGCTTATGTTATTGTGTACGGCGGCAGCTAGCATCGAAGATGTACCTACTTTCTGGATATAGCTTCCACTTGTCGTTGGTAGTTTTAGATTTTGAATTATGTTTATGTATATTCCAAACAGATGTTGTATTATTTTATACCATCTTTGTAAATCTATGTCTTAGTGGCTCATGACTTGTACTACTAATCCTAGGGTTATTGTATAAAAGTTCAGTTAATTCATCATTGATTTCTTATTAATATCATTTGGATTGGCTAACTATTAGTTGGATTACCTAGCGGGTTGGATTAGGTGCCATCACAACTAGTTGGATTTTGGTCATGACAAGTTGGTATCAGAGCCCTGGGTGCATAGGTTCTACGAGTCATGAGCAAGCGTCTAGTACAGACTTGCGGATCGGTAAGATGACATCCATACCTATCTTCGAGAGGCTACATGGCATGTAGGAAAATTTCCCATTTTTCTTTCCTTATCATGCGACGTTGATTCAGCTTGAAGCGTATCTCTTTGAATTTCTTCCACTTACTTGTGCGTTATGGGAGTGCTCGATATCAGTTGTGCATCGATGGCTTATGATTCCGTGGATGAAATGCGAGATGTGTTCTCTGTGTTGTGGAGTTGGGCCAGTCTGGAGACTTGAGTCCTTGTTAGACTGCAGCTCGAGCTAGGTACTTTCAGTTGTGTAAGTATGTGTTTTTTGATTTATATGTCAAGTAGTGTCCCTAGGAGTGGAATTTATGGCTCGGTGAGTGGTTGGATGGCTATATGATGAGTATGATGTGATTGCGGGATGTGTTCAAATGGCTTGGATGTGACAATAAGAGTTTGCGTGGGATGTAAAAAAGGAATTTTGGGTGCTTGATTTCTATCTTGATATGTTGTATAGTCTCGAGTTATGAGTGTGTTGAGGGATCTTTTATGTTGTTCATTTCTGGGATGAAGTAGATTATTGTGTTTTAGACTCGGGAAGATTTAGTGATTGCATAGGGGTTGTGACCCTTGTAGGGCGTAGTGAAATGCCAATTTGAGGCTAAGCAGGTAGGTTATCACTTGCGGGGTGGTCTGCAAATGTGTGTTCTTTATGATGTTTGTGTGGAGAATTTCTTTCTACCAATGGGTTATATGTGCTGCAATTTGAGTTTGGATTGCTTGAGGAAGTTGACTTGAATGTCACGAGGTTGAATGTGATCTTAGAAGATGATTTGAGGTATTTTATGATTTGTCTTACATGAGCTTATGAAGGATTGCGGAATTATGGTAGTAATGGAGTAAGGGTCATGTGGTTTATCGGATGTTTTGTTCTATGGCATCGAGCCAAGTGGACGAGTCTGCTATTGACGATTTTATTGCATGGTTATGTTTTATATTAGTTGTGGTCTGAGGCATACTTATGGATCGGTTATGACTTCAAGAGGTTGATTTCGAGGATGAATAGAGAGGGAAAATTTCTTGATGCATGATGTATTACACTTTGGAATAATTCGGGTTTGTTATTCGTGGTGGAGGTAGTGTGCATGGAGTAGGGATTTACTCAGTTGCTTAGAGATGTGGGTTACTTCTTAAGGTATTTGTATGCTAATGGGACACAAGTCGTTTGGCTCGTTTTGGTGGTACATTTGAGATTAGAATAGGGTGGATGACTCTCGAGAAGGCTCTAATGGGTTCATTATTCATATGTGGAATTTGAGGAATTTCCAGATTTGTAATGACTATGACCTAAGATTTGCATTGGATGGTGTTGAGACTCGTGATATTTCTATATCATTATGGATTCTACATTTCAGTGTCAGAAAGGTAAAGGAAACAACTTCATATTCACATGTCTCTTCAAAGTGGGCACTTCGGTTGTGGTACTAGCGGGTGCTTAAGAGGGAATGCAGTGGCTAATGGGCTTTAGGACGATGTGATTTCGTGGTAGGATCTCTTGTGGTGTGCTTTGGGTGAGGATCGTGGCATACTGGCAAGGAGAAGTGTTAACCTGAAGGCAATTCGAAAACTCAGAGAAATAAGACAGCTTGGTAGTTGGTTGGATCATCATGGTAATGGATATGATTGGTTCTATTAGTTCTTATAATGTGGTGAGGCTTTACAGGTGTTTTGTCGCAATACTCTTGGGTATGACGACCTGCGTGACTTGGTTGAGTTAGAGGATTCAGTACTGATGGCTTGGTTATGTGCAAATGGGTTTCGAAGAGTTCTTGATAATTTCTACCACGACTTAAGATGGATGTTCTCTATAAGCACGGGGAGTTTGGTTGCGTGTTGTAATTTTTTCTTGGATGGGATCAAGTGGAAAGTTACTTGCTGATTGAGTATGTATCCTGCTTGTGACTCAGAGCTTATAAAGGGATTCTCGTGCTTTGATATGATGGTATGTTAGAGGCGGTGTGTCGTGTGGGAAGAGATTATCATGTGCAAGTTTGCAGCTTAGTTTCAAAGGGTAAGTCATGAGTTCAAGATAGTATGGACGATTTCTGATATTTAGAAGAATAATGGCACTGTCTGGTATCACCTGAGAAGAGTGTGCATTTGAAAAGGTGCCTTGGGTTTTGACTTACAAATGCTTCATTGGTATTGCAGTATTTGCTTGGTTGATCGACTGCTGATACTCATATTTTGCTATATGACACGAAATAATTATAAAAGTATTTCTCGTGAGATGATTGTGTATGAGAGAGGTGTTAGTCATTCGAGTGGTGGAGTTGGGATCAAATATGGTGATTCATGTATTCTAGGGATTTAGAGACTAGGAGGGTTCTCAGAGGCAGATTGATCCTTGGTTGCAGACTGTGAAGGTATGGCCAATGTTAGAAAACCAATAGAATGTGTTATGATTAGGTTATTGTGGACTTTTATAGGGTTATTTATCTATTTGTGGATGGCCGGAGTTGATTTGGGGGCCCATTGGTAGGCCTAATAAGGATGTGTATTTTACACCAGGTTGGATTTGTTTACTTAGCACAACCATTGTTGAAGGATGTGTCATCAGTTAGAGTTGATCTTATTCGTCTTTGTTGGGTTCCATGTATTGCTCTTCTATTCTGAAATAGGTTGTGAGCCTGTTGACTATTTACACTAATGATGTGCTTATGTTTGGGCCTTGTGGCGAAATTCGAGGAAGATGGTTCTTAGGGTGTTGAATGGTTGATTGTGCCTTGGTTATGGCCTTTTCCTATTTGTGGTATATTGTTCTATCTATTTCTCCATGGTTATGGTCATGCACTTCATGTGTTTGTCATTGATCTGCGTAAGGTTGTTGATTTTGTGCATTATGGCTCGAGGTATTTCATGCGGACCGGTGTTTATGGGGTCACGCATCGCATTGGAGATATGATGGGATACGATCCTTTGTGTTGATTTTGTGCGTTTTGGTTCTCCTTTATGTGATGGATTCGTAGCATTGTGCTTGTGGTGGTATCTGATGAGCTTGCATAACGGTTCTCTCATTTGATTCTCTTTCAATTTTTGGTTACATTAAAGTTGTTGCTTGTTTGATGCAAGGATTGCATGGTATGTGGCTCTAGGTGATATTGGTGTGGCATGTCGGTCGAGCAGCTTGTACTGGATGAGATGAGGTTATTGGACCTGGAATGAGCACTATCGGGATTAAGTGAGGTATGTTTGGAGATGAGATGATGTCACTAGTCAACCTAGAAATTGAGTTATGGTTCTTATCGGGTGAGAAAGCTCCACAAGTTGTTTAACTGATAGGTGGTTATGCGTTTCTATGTGTTTCTTTAATCATTTGGCAGTGTACAAAGGTTTAGAATAGGTTTTATTTGATATGAGGTTTGTTACCGGTACCAGATTTGTTGTTGAGCAGCTATTGTGGCCGAAAGTTATTGCTATGAGTATATGAGTTATGTGGTATATCATGTGATTACATCTTGGGTTATGGTTATGGCTTGATACAACTGGTTCATACTTAAACAGTGTATAGATGCGAGAATTGGGTCTTATAATGAATTCCGGATGTTTAAAATCCGATTCTAAGGTTTAGGGACTAAGGTTGAAGTAAGGATCTTCAGTTATGTTGTGTTGTCATGCTTACATGGATTGGGGTGACGTGGAATCACCCATGGGTATGTTCATGGTGAATATACATAGTGTTTTGATGGCTTTGGAATGACTCTTGGAATGTTCGAGGACAAAAGTATGTTTAAGTGGGGGAAAATGTAGCGACCCGATCGGTCGTTTTGAGCATATGCACTTTGTTGGTGGTTTTGAGGTCTTGAGTAGCTTCATATGATGTACTATGACTTGTGCGTATCATTGGTTTTGATTTTCGGGTGATTCAGGATTGATTTGAAAGAATAATTCTCAACTAGGAAGCTTTAAATTGGATGAGTTGACAAGGTTTGACTTTTGTGTATTTGTGTCACACCCCGACCTCGGGGAGCACGACCGGCGCTCAACCAAGATAACTCGGCCAAGAAAGCATGTACAATGCCTTCTACCCAGACTCACACATGAATAAAGAGAAGGTATATTTCATTAATTAGACAATGAGAAGGTCACATGAACAACCAAAATTTCATTAACATTAGAACTTCATTCAAGACTTTCCAAAATATTACATTACAAATTCATAGTTCAGAAGTGATTATACAAATACAACATTTCAAAGTTGACTTCCCAAAACAAAGATACCACCCACGCTATGTCTACGGAGCCTCTAATAGATAGAAAAGAGTAGCATGATGGTGCTATCAACAAGGCTTCGCCTATACCTCAAAACCATATACATAGAGGACAAGAGATACAAGACCCCGAAATAAAATGGGGCTCACCAAGTCAGCTGAAGAGAGGGTGTGCTGCTATCAGTGATCAATACCACCTGCTATGGAGCCAGTTGCATCCATTAAATATGCAGTGCCCCTGGCAAAGGGGATGTTAGTACATATGGAATAATACTAGTATGTAAGACTAAACACCCTCTCAATAGAACGAGTAACAGTAAAAAGAAAAGGAAACAAGAAATCAATAAGAGCCTCAAACAATATCAAGGTGTCAAGTTAGGAGAAAAGTAAGTTTCAATATTTTAAAGTTTGGAGATCTTTAGTACCGATATACCACCGTGCTTTTACCACAGAGTTCGATCTCAGCCCGATCAGCTAAGCCATCACACCGAGACATCCAATCACAACACCACCATGTGCGTGGCATGGCGTCCGATCTCAGTCCGATCGGCGAAGCCGTCTCAGCCTAATGTCGTGTGGGTCAACATCACATCACATCCTGCTAGCAATAATCTCATCCCATTTGTGGGAAAATATCTCAACACATAAATCTCATCCCATATAAGTGGAAACAATCTCGTCACATCAACACGGGGATTTACCCCTCAATCACTCCTACACTGGCACGTGTAGTTTCGAGGTTAGGTTATTTAAACCTACCCTTCCTCGGTGACAAAATGATAATGCCAAAGAATTTATTATTCAAAGGATTTACAACTGATTTCATAATCTTTCACACATCTTTCCATTTTACTGGCACTAGTGGCCACGATTGTAATATCATGGCCGTATTTCAAATTACATACACACCCCTAAAACATTCAGGCATTACCAAGGATTATCATCAATAAGAAAGTTTCAAATCAAGACCGTAAGTTCACATATAAGCAAACAAAAGTCTTAAGAACATTGAGTTTCCCGACCACGATTAGGCATACTAGCTTGCAATTGAAACATGGTTTTGTATCACAACACCTTTGATACACTGATCATACTAGATTACATTTTCGAAAGGAATCATGATATGATAGAAACATTTGGAACACATTTTGGGTACATAAATCTTTCAACACAACACTTATTTTACGATAATCAACTCTATTAGGAAGGAACAGGAACATGAGACATAAGAAATTGAGCCAAACGTAATCGCAACTTACGAGGATATCTTGGAAACGATTCTACAAGAGGAGGTTAGCCAACATACCTTGCTTGAGCTTCCTTAAATTACTACAATGTTCCAAAATCGTAGCGACTTCAATCTATTAGTAACATAACAACTTTGAACCATAATTAGGAAGATACTCGGGGTTTTAGCTCATTTGAGCATTTTATCAAGCACTAGGTGTGGATTAAGGTTTCAAGGTCCTCCTATGGTGGAATCCTTTACCCCCACAATCAATCCCCACTTCAATAGGCCATCCACAAATACTCCACATCCTTCCTACCACCTTTATTAGTACATGCATGCATAAATAACAACTCTTATTCTCAAAACCTTCTTCCCACTATGCCCAACCCAAATCTCGAAATTGAAGGCTGGGGCTAGAGTCTTACCTCTTGGATGAAGGCCCTGTGGGTTATCCTTGTGAATTCTTCCACACATGAGCAAATACTTGATGAACAAATAATTTAGGAATTCTTCTTCTTACTCTAGACCACTTTCCTGTCTCTAAAATATCAGTTTGAACCTTCTAAAATGACCCCTAATGTTGTTTTATAAAAATGGGGTCGGGTTTTAAAACCAAGAAATTGTCCCTCCGAACTCAACTTTGCAGCCGCAGAGTGTATCGCAGATCAGGTCTACGGCCCGCAAAATGGTCTGCATAAACAGTCCCAAAAACAGGTCCAGTCTGCGGCCAAGTATACAGCCAGCATATCAATTGTGCAGCGCCAAAATGGACCGCATAATCTCCCTTCGAAAAGCTTCATGCTAGTTCTGCGATGGATGTGCGCCCACGAAACAATTATGTGGTCTCATAGTTAACTGCAAAACAACCCCCAAAATTGGCCCATTTCTCTACTTCACTCTGCGGCGGATCTGCGATCGCATAATGGACCGTAGAAATGCTCTGTTCTACAACAAATTTTTTTCAACTCCCCAACGCTCTGCTTAACCCAAAAAGTTTGTACCGCTACAACCCTCAAATACATTAGCCTGCCTCGGCCTCGAATTTTAGGTGAAATTTTACAGGGCCTTACATCCTTCCCCCCTAAAATCATTCGTTCTCGAATGAGTGTCAAGATCCTCCATTAGTATCCAATGTGACCTAAGTGCTACTACACACACCAGCAATTCCAAATTTTGACCAACTCTCTAAACTTCCAAAAATTTTGCCAGAGTCTCCCTTGTAATTGGGCATATCCCCTGCCAGAGAATCCTAAAACCAGTCCTAACAGCATAACCATACCACAAAAATGTAAAACAACATGGAAACAACACCGGCCACAATGCCATAAATATTACATTACCAGGAAGGAGTATCTTTAACATAAACTGTACAGGGGAAACATAATTTTTTAGAAAGTTAGCTTTTGCATCATGGACACAACTACATAGCTATTCAAACAAATGAGGATACTTCTTCTTCATCTCTTCCTCGACTTCCCAGGTGGCCTCTTCGACCTGTTGGTTTCGCCATAACACTTTCACAGAGGCAATCTCTTTGTTTCTCAGCTTTCGAACTTGCCTATCAAGAATGGCAACTAGAATCTCTTCATAAGTCAATTCCTCATTAACCTCTATAGTCTCAACCGAAACAATAAGTGATGCATCTCCAACTACCTTCTTCAGCATGGATACATGATATACCGGGTGCACTAATGACATCTCTAGAGGTAGTTCAAGCCTGGAAGCCACCTGACCAATCCTCTGAATGATTTGTACGGTCCGACATACCTCGGACTCAATTTTTCATTTCTTACAAAACCGCATTATACCTTTCATGGGGGAAACCTTCAAGAATACCCAATCATCCTCTTGGAACTCCAAATACCTACTACGTACATCCGAATAGGCTTTTTGACGACTCTGGGCAGTTTTTAATCGTTCCTTAATGATCTTAACCTTCTTCATAGCCTGATACACGAGGTCTGACCCTATGAACTCCGCTTCCCCAATCTCGAACCACCCTTGGGAGATCTATATCTCCTGCCATATAGAGCCTCGAACGCTGCCATCTGAATGCTAGCATGTTAAATGTTGTTGTAGGAAAATTCTATGAGTGGCAAATGATCATCCCAGCTACCCCTGAAGTCAAGAACATAAGCGTGCAACATATCCTCAAGTGTCTGAATGGTTCGCTCTGCTTGCCCGTCCGTCTGTAGATGAAAAGCTATACTAAGATTCACCTGGGTACCCAATCCTTGCTGAAATTTATTCCAAAATTAGCTGTGAATGCCCCTCAATCGGAGATAATAGAAACTGGAGTGCCTCGCAACCTGACTATTTCCTTGATATACAACTGAGCTTACCATTTTGCCATGTCGGTAGCCTTAACAGGTAAAAAATGTGCTGATTTCGTGAGTCGATCCACGATCACCTAAATTGAGTCGAACTTTCAAGGAGTGCGAGGTAGTCCTACCACAAGGTCCATATTGATTATCTCCCATTTCCACATCGAAATTTCTATGTTTTGTGCCAACCCACTGGGCCTTTGATGTTTGGCCTTCGCTTGTTGACAATTTGGACATCTTGCCACAAAGTTTGCTACATTCCTCTTCATATCATTCCACCAATAGACTTCCTTAAGATCATGGTACATCTTTGTAGAGCCTGGATGCAGGAAATACCTGAAGAGTGAGCCTCGATCATGATTCTTTCCCAGAGACCATCTACATTTGGGACACATAATCGCCCTTGGTACCTTAGTGTACCATCATCCATGCCAAGAGAAAAAGCCATAGTCTTATATTTATTAATCCCCTCCTTCAATTGTACCAAAGATGGATCGTCGTATTGCTTCTCCTTGACTTCCAAATCAAGCGATAATTCAGCCCTATTTTGCACAAGTACCCCTCCTTCGCTATATTCTTCAAGGCGACCTCCTAAACTAGCCAACCGATGAACCTCCTTGGCCAACGGCCTTTGATACGCCTTTAAGTGAGCCAGACTACCCATAGATTTCCGGCTAAGAGCATCCGCCACAACATTAGCCTTTCCTTGGATGATAGAGAATATCGATGTCATAATCCTTGAGTAGCTCAAGCCATCTTCTCTGCCTCAGATTCAATTCCTTCTATTTTAAGATATATTGAAGGCTCTTATGGTATGTGAATATATCCACATGGACCCCATAC
The DNA here is from genome assembly GCA_002018475.1 of Nicotiana obtusifolia. Classification (NCBI taxonomy): domain Eukaryota; kingdom Viridiplantae; phylum Streptophyta; class Magnoliopsida; order Solanales; family Solanaceae; genus Nicotiana; species Nicotiana obtusifolia. The sequence continues at coordinate 118,266 of MCJB01021952.1, read as the reverse complement.
AAATAATGATGCCAAATCCTCAATGCGAAAACCACTGCCGTGAGCTCTAAGTCATGTGTTGGATAATGCTTCTCGTGACTCTTGAGTTGCCTAGAAGCATAAGGGATCACCTTGCCATGTTGCATCAATACACACCCTAGTCCGATTCTCGAAGCATCACAATATACTAAAAACCCATCCATACCACTGGTGCAGTAGTCAATCTTGATTTCAACTCTTGGAAACTCTTTTCACAAGCATCTAACCATTAGAACTTCACTTCCTTCAGCATCAATTTAGTCAACGGAGAGGCAAGAGTAGAGAACCCCTGCACAGACTTTTGTAATACCCAGTTAAGCCCAACAAATCCTTCAATTGTTCCTTTAGCTCCTTCAATTCTGCCGGTGCCACTTTGTAGGTTGGAATAGATATAGGCTGCGTGCCTGGCATCACATCAATCCTAAAATCAATCTCCTTGTCTGGTGGGATCCTAGGGAGCTTATCCGAAAAGACCTCTAAAAATTCATTTACAACTAGTACAGACTTAAGTGTAGGTGCCTCAGCATCGGCGTCAGTAACCCAGATCAAATAGTAAATACGCCCCTCTTTGATCATCTTCGTGGCCTTAAGGTAAGAAATAAACCTACCCTTCCGCACCAAATCATCCCCCTTCCATTCGATAACTGGCTCATTCAAAAATTCAAACCTAATGGTTCTGGTTCTGCAATCAAGCTTGGAAAGACATGAATAAAGCCAGTCCATCCCCATTATTACATCAAAATCAACCATCCTCGACTCAATGAGATCGGCCATGGTATCCTGACCACGCACCATGGCAATACAATCCCTATAAACCCGCACGGTCATAATAGACTCACCAAGCGAAGTAGATACAGAGAACGGCTCATGAAGTTGTTCCGATTTTATCCCAAATTCCATAGAAACATAAGGAGTAACATAGGACAAAGTGGAACGGGGATCAATAAGTCCATCTGGAGGAGGTGTTGTGGATGTAGTGGCTGCAGAACTGGCTGGGTGTGCCATACCCCTGCCCACACTCTAATGGGACAAAAGACAATCCCTCTGAATGTGACCCCTCATACTGCACCCGTAGCATATGGTTTGGTCCATGAAGCGGGCCCCAAAATGTATCTTCCCACACCTAGGGCATGGGGGCCTTTGCTGCTACTGGAATCTCCCTCCAGGCCGACCCTGCTGGTTGGGTCCCCTGTTGCCCTGTCTAGGCCTGAAATGACTCCACTGCTGCTGATGGGGCCCTGATGGCAGTGAACTAACGTAAGTCTGCGCAAAGGACTGGGATGGCCCTGACGACCCTCCTTTGAATGTTTTCCTATCACCACCACCACTGGAAGAACCACCAAAGTTGCCCGCAGACCGGGCCTTGTTGCTACCCTCTTGCTCCGTTCTGTTCTTCAATTTGCTGATCTCCGCGGCTTGAGCAAACACCACTATCTTCCTATAGTTCAAATCAGAATTCAAGGCAACTGTAGCTCTCTCATTAATAACCAAGGGGTAGAGGCCCTACATAAACCGACGCACTCTTGCCTCCATAGTGGGCAACATGTAGATGGCATACTTGGACAGGCACGGGAACCTCATATGGTAATCCCACACACTCATACTACCCTACTTCAGGCTCTCAAACTTAGCGGCACAGACCGCCTTAGTCTCGACAGGCAAGAAATGGTCAATGAAGGCATTGAAAAATTCACCACCTCGCCTGAGGGCTCCCCTCCGCACGGGAATCCTCTTACATCTCAAACCAAGAATGAGGCACCCCTTTTAGGCGGTAGGAGCCAAATCCACTCCTTCTATCTCAGTAGCACGCATAACTCAGAGGGTCTTGTGCATCTTATCAATAAAGTCCTGGGTGTCCTCCTGAGGATCAGTACCTGTGAACCTTGGAGGATCCAGATGAAGAAACATGTTCACCCTGGAACTAACAGAATCCCCTTGCTTGGTGGAAGAAGCAGGTGCAACATTCGATCTCTAGTGTTGGGAAGCCACTATCTGAGCCAACATCTGTATGGCTCCCCTAAGATCCCCATCAGGAACACGGGGATCAGAAGCTGGGGCTGGAGGTGGAATTGCTGCACTCTCAGTAGGAGTAAGGATTGGTGCAGTCGGAGCAGGAGTAGTAGAATCAGGCAGTGTAGTAGCTAGGGGGACATCCTCACCCCTCGGGTGCTCACCTACATCATCGGGTATAGAATGAACTGCCACTCTTAGGGTGGCATTGGCTCCTTGGCCAGTTCTTGATTTCTTCCTAGGCGTGATATACTGGAAATTAGAGCAATGCACGAGTTAGAGGAGGAACAGTCTTACAATCAGCTATGCCGCACGATCAAGACCATCAAAGAAGAGTATTATTCCTAAATGCCCAAGTAGGCTCCTAACTATAGATGTGGTCGACAATATACGGATAAGAAGGATCCTACTAGACACAGCTCCGACACATCCTAGGATACTTTAAAACCTTAGGCTCTGATACCAAGCTTGTCATGCCTCGACCTCGAGGAGCACGACCCCCGCTCAACCGAGATAATCCGGCCAAGCAAGCCTGTACAATGCCTTCTACCCAGACTCACCCATGAATAAAGAGAAGATATATTTCATTAATTAGACAATGAGAAGGTTACATGAACAATCCAAATTTCATTACCGTTAGAACTTTATTCAAGATTTCCCAAAATATTACATTACACATTCATAATTTAGAAGTGGAAACTTATGATACAAATACAAAATTTCTATGTTAACTTCCCAAAACAAAGGTACCACCCACGCTATGTCTACGGAGCCTCTAATATATACAAAAGAGAAGTATGATAGTGCCGACAACAAGGCTCCGGCTAGACCTCAAACCAATATACATAGAGGACAAGAGATACAAGATCCCGAAATGAAATGGGGCTCACCAAGTCAGCTGAGGAGAGGATATGCTACTATCACATATCAATACCACTTGCTATGGAACCATCTGCATCCATTAAAGATGCAATGCTCCCAGCAAAGGGGACGTTAGTACAAATGGAATAGTACTAGTATGTAAAACTAAACACCCTCTCAATAGAACGAGTAACAGTAAAAGGAGAAGTAAACATGAAATTAATAAGAACCTCAAACAGTATCAAGGTGTCAAGTTAGGAAAAAAGTAAGTTTCAAGTAAGTTTCAATAGTTTAAAGTTGGGAGATCTTTAGTACCAATATACCACCGTGCTTTTAGCACGGAGTTCGATCTCAGCCCGATCAGCTAAGCCATCACCCCGAGACATCCAACCACAACACCACCATGTGTGCGATGTGACATCTAGTCTCAGCCTAATCGGCTAAGCCGTCTCACCACAATGCCGTGTGAGACGACATCACATCACATCATGCTAGCAATAATCTAATCCCATTTAAGAGAAAATATCTCAACACATCAATCTCATCCCATATAAGGGGAAACAATGGCATAACATCAACACGGGGATTTACCCCTCGATCACTCTTACACCAGCACGTGTAGTTTTGGGGTTAGGTTATTTCGACCTACCCTTCCTTGGTGACTAAACGATACTCCCAAAGATTTTATTATTCAAAGGATTTACAACTCCTTTCAAAATCTTTCACACATCTTTCCATTTTATTGGCACTAGTGGCCATGATTGTAATATCATTCTCGGCACGTCGGCATATTTCATATATCATACTCACCCCTAAGACTTTCGGGCGTTACCAAGGATTATCATCAATAAGAGACTTTCAAATCAAGACCTTACTTACACATACGAGAAAACAAGAGTCTTAAGCACATTGAGTTTCTCAACCACGATTAGGCATACTACCTTGCAATTGAAACATGGTTTTTAAATCACAACACATTTGATACATTGATCATACTAGAGTACATTCTCGGAAGGAATCATGATATGATAGAAACATTTGAAATACATTTTGGGTACATACATCTTTCAACACAACACTTATTTTACAATAATCAACTCTATTGGGAAGGACTCGGAACATGAGACATAAGAAATTGAGCCAAACATAATTGCAACTTACGAGGACATCATAGAAATCGATTCTACAAGAGGCTTTTAGCCAATATACCTTTCTTGAGCTTTCTTAAATTACTAAAATATTCCGAAAATCCTAGCGACTTCAATCTATTAGAAACATAACAAATTTGAACCATAATTAGGAAGATACTCAGGGTTTCAGCTCATTTGAGCATTTTATCAAGCCCCGGGTGTCCATTAAGGTTTCAAGGTCCTCCTATGGTGGATTCCCTCACCCCCACAATCAATCCCCACTTTAATAGGCCACCCACAAATATTCCACAACATTCCTACCACCTTCATTGGTACATGCATGCATAAATAACAACTCTTATTCTCAAAACATTCTTCCTCATTACCTATTCTCAACCCAAATTTTGAAATTAGACGCTAGGGCTAGAGTCTTACCTCTTGTATGAAGGCCTTGTGAGTTATCCTTATGAATTCTTCCAGACTTGAGCAAAGATTGATGAACAAATAGCTTAGAAATTATTCTTCTCAATCTAGACTACTTTCCTTTCTCTAAAATATCAGTTTGAACCTTCTAAATGACCCCTAAGGTTGTTTTATAAAAATGGGTCGAGTTTTAAAACCAGAAAATGATCCCTCCGAACTCAACTCTGCGGTCACAGATTGCACCGTAGATCAGGTCTACGGCTCACAAAATGGTACGTAGAAACGATCCCAAAAACTAGGCTAGTCTAGTCCAGTCTGCGGCCTGCATATCAATTATGCGGCCGTAGAATGGACCGCATAATCTCCCTCTGAAAATCTTCATGCTAGTTCTACGATGGATGTGTGTCCCACGAAACAATTATGCAATCGCATAGTTGACCGCAAAAGAACCCCCAAAATTGGCCTATTTCTCTGCTTCACTCTACAGTGGATCTGCGATCCGCAGATATCAGTTCTGCAGTCGCATAATGGACCGCAGAAACGCGATGTTCTGTAATAATTTTTCTTCAACTCCCAACCTCTTCTCAACCCAAAAAGTTCATACTGCTATAACCCTCAAATACATAAGCCTACCTCGGCACCACGACTCCGAATTATAGGCAAACTTTCATGGGACCTTACAATTTGATCCTGTATCAGAGTTTTGATGGCTTTATTAGGTCCAGATGGTGATTTCGGACTTGGGAATAAACTCGAATTTGCATTTGGAGGCTTCTAGAAGGTTTTGGCCCCAATTATTGAAAGTTGGCAATTTGAAGGTTTGGAATGTTCATAAGTTTGACCGAAAGTTGACTTTGATGATATCGGGTTTCAAATATTTTTTCGAAAGTTAGAATAGGTTTTTTATGTTATTTGGAAATTCTGTGAAAAATTTGATGTCATTCCGAGTTGATATGATATGGTTCGGCACAAGTTTTAAAAGTTGAAAGTTCAAAAGTTCATTAAGTTTGATTTGAGGTGTGATTCGTAGTTTTGATGTTGTTATGCGTGATTTGAGGACTCGAGTAGGTTCGTGTTATGTTATAAGACTTCTTGGTATGCTTGGACTTGGTTTCGAGGGGCTCGGGTGAGTTTCGGAGTGGTTTCTGATGGGTTTTGTGTTGCTGATTTTCTAATGCTTCAGGTGTCCTCCGCGATCATGTAAGTGAGGAAGCATTCGTATTGAGTAATTTTTCAACTGACTTGGTTGTTAATCGCGTTTGGGTCAGGATTTCATGTTAGCGTAGAAGGAATGTAGCAGGCAAGAGATTTTTGTATCATGTTCGCGATAATGGTGGTGCATTCGCAGAGTGATTGAAGAGGTGGATCGCGTTCGCGGTGTTGTGAGACTAGATGACCTTTGTGTTCGTAGAATTTTGATCATGTTTGCCAAGAGATTTTGGAGGCAAGGAAGATTTTTGCATCGCGATCGCATAGGGTACCACTAGGCAGTGCATATACGTACTCTATTTCTGACCTTGAGCTCATTTTATCACATTTTGAGTTGAGGAGCTCGGAGCGATTTTGGAAAGAATTTTCACCACATGGATTAGGGTAAGTATTTTCTACTTGGAATTGATTATATTACATGATTCCATCTTCAATTTTGACATTTGATTCTTGAATTTAAAAGAGATATTGGGGTTTTTGGTCTCAACTTTTCTAAAGTGATTAATTGAGTTTTAAACATCGATTCATAGTCATAATTGGATGAAATTAGTATGGTTGGACTCGTATTCAAATAGGTTATCGGAATGTGAATTTTGTAGGATTTTTGAGGTGCGGGCCCGGGTTGTCTTTGAGTATTTGATTAAAGATGACATTTATTGTTTAGGTTTACTTCCTTTGGCATTATTTGATGATGCTAAGTTTCTTTTGGCTAGTTTCGAGATGCTCGGAGGTTGATTCCTGCGGGATGGCGTTTCTAGAGTTTTGTTGGGCTTGCTCGATATTTTATTTGGCTTGCTTGAGGTAAATATCTTACCTAAACATGCTATAGGTGCACTTATGTGTAGGGTTCGAGCCCATGTACGAGCACGGTGGTATTTATCCATGCTCGGAGTAGTACTTAAACTATAGCATGCCTTGAATTGATTGTTAAGCTCTATACAATGATGTTTCTCATATTTGTAACCCTTTTGTGAACTTTTTGATCCATGTTTGAGGTTACATAGAGCATAATCCCCTAAATGAACTTGATAATTACTATTTTTGTGATGAAATTGTCGACTTGAGCTATGATAACACACATTGCATATGCATACACCTCAGCATATCATTTATCCCAGTCTAGGAGCGTGAAATCTTCTATTCATTAATCATATACATGTATTCTTATATATTTACTTATGTGTGATATGATTAGGACAGGAAGCTTGTGACCACGCCGGGCGGATTGTGTTGTTATTCCTGTGACGACACCGAACGGATTGTGTTTTTATGCTTGTGGCCACGCCGATTGGATTGTATTATTATGCCTCTGAACACGCTGGGCGAATTTTGATACATGCTTGTGACCATGGCGGGCGGATTGTGTTATTGAGCTTGTGACCACGCCGGGCTGATTGTGATATTGGCACGTGAGTTGTTCGTGCAGATTTAGATATTGATATTATTGGCACGTGAGTTATCCGTGCAACACGCAGGTTGTCTGTGCGGTTAATATTATTAGCACGTGAGTTGTCTGTGCAGCGCGTCAATATGGATTCATCCCCATAGGGTCACCTTCTCATATTTCTTTTTTGATAGTGTACACGCGGATTGTGAGAAACCGACGGGTTTTTTGTTGATGTGAACTCTGGGAGAGTTGGTTATTGGTTTTGACTCGGTTACTGAAATTTTGATGTGGGCCTGAGAGCCGTGATGTGATTTCTATTTGGATCAGAATACGCGCAGAAACGTGTTGATATTTGGTTATTGCATTTTTTCTTTACTTGTAATTTTTTTGGTTGTTTACCTGATTTATTTGCATATATTCTTTACATGCTGGATTGTTTACTGAGCTGAATACGTTGAGAAAATATGGGAGCACCAAAGTGGTTTTATCTGTGATTTCATGATTTGATCATATTTCTGCTCTATACTTGTTGGAATTTATGAACTGTGCAAGTGATAGCAATATCATTGAAAATTCTTGCTTCTATTACCTCGCCGAGGTTAGTTATGATACTTATTGAGTACATAGGGTCGTTGTACTCGTACTACACTTCTTCACCTTGCATGCAGATTTGGGAGCTGATTCTGTTGTATATGGCGTGAGCTGGCATTGAAGATGTACCTACCTTTCGGATATAGCTACAACTTATCCTTTGTAGTTTTAGATTTTGAATTATGTATATGTATATTACAAATAGATGTATTATTTCATACCAACTTTATAAATCTAAGTCTTAATAGCTCGTGAATTTTACTACCAGTCCTTGGATTATTGTATAAAAATTCAGTTAATTCATCATTGATTTCTTATTTATCTCATATGGATTGTATTGAATGTTAGTCTATTTGCCTAGCAAATTGGGTTGGATATCATCAGGGCTAATTGAAATTTAGGTCATGATATAAATCATGACAATTTTGGTGATCTTGAAAATGTGATAAGGTTCTACGACTTTAAAGAACATCAAGGTACATTAGTATACAGTTTTGTGTGCCAAAGATGGCAACCTTTTTCTACTTAATAATTTTTTAAGTTTTCACCTTCAACTATTTACTAATATGTATAAGTTGGAGTGGGAGGACGGACACAGCTATATGCATTGCGCAAAAACTTGTGAAGACTGTGCTAATGAAGGATACAAATACTGCTCCATCGGTTGTACAAAAAGGAATGATGATTGTACTCTCAAAATTATCTACTCTTTAAGGGAAGATTTGATAATTAATCTTTAAAACTGTGCAGCTCTTCTATAAATTTGATCGTCATCCCAATGCAACATCCAACAGTTGTACTTTTTTCTTCCAAGTGTTTTAAGACTTCAATTTGTTTGCGCCAACTGGTTTACACTTCATTTTCAGTTCTATTTACCAAGTCCCGCCCTTTTCCCTTCTTCTCCAGCGACTTTTCGACTTTCATTCATAGAGGAACAACAGTTATGTTTACCCTTAAAATCGGATAACAATTGAATTTGTTCGTAGAGCTAAGGATCCGTAAATTAGTTTGATACCAAATAAAAGTATGTAGTAAGTAATCAGAGTATTATAAGAGAGATAGAGCAATCAAACCGTAAATATATGATAATTAACGGAGAATCGTATGTAATGGAATAGTATTTCGACAAACAGTAATAGAGACCTTAATATTGAGTTCTGAAGAACAGTAGAGATGGTAAGGAATGATAAAAGTAAACTGTCTTGTATGATGAGAAAATAATTCGTGCCCTTCAATGAAGGGTCTCAGCCCTTTTTATAGGCAAGAGTAAGAGTCATAATAAAAGCAGGGAACTGATTACAAGGAAAATCCCCTTAATTACTGTTTTTAATACCCTTAAATGATGGTATAACGGCCATAATGGTTGAGATAATTAATTCTGGCGAAATATCCGATGATTGGCGAGTTATTCGGGTCGAAGCCGGTCCTCAACCACGAAGTGTTTCTCGACCGACTATATCGATCGTCTCATCTCGGTCGCTCCATCCCACATGCCCGACTTTTTGATCTCGGGCTGGGGGGCCGACTTCATATTATCTTTGACCGCTTTCACTTAATGGTATTCGATCCGACTTCACCTGATTGTATCCGATCCGACTTCACCTAGATGGTCCGACCCAATACAGATAGTCTCCTCGTTTATTTGAGAGTAAGGACAAAAAACGATATGAGCTATCCATCCTAGGGCTTATCAACCAGGCGATCGATACTACCACATAACGTGTCGCGGAAAGCCATCTGTCAAAATCGCTTATCCCCAAAAAGATTCTATATATGGCGGCAGCGCAGTGACGCGCACAATAGCCGATGTAGGCAATCATTACCCACCTTTTTGCAGAACCTAGTACTTTTCCATTGCATTAAATGCGTGCATTTAATGCCGCATACCTCATGCTTTGTGTCACCGCTTTTTGAAAAAGTATAAATACTTCGTTCTCCTTTAGGTTGGTCCGTTTGTCTTCACGTATTAACTTACTTTGTCTTCTCATATTAACTCATTCTGTCTTCGCACATTAACTCACTTTGTCTCTTTCGAATCTCCTCTGAGTAGACTGTTCATCTTCTTCATCGCAAAACTTTCTGAATCCTTATACTTCCTTCTACTTCCATGGCTAAAACATCTAAGTTCGTTCCCCAAAGACAATCGTCCCCTGCTCAGCCTGTTGAAGAGGCTGAGCCCATCGGTATTGAAGAGCCTTCTGCGGAACCTCCATTGAAGGCCTTCATACCAACGGGATGTTATATAGGTACTGACTTTAAAGTCGAGAAGCCGTCTTCTGTACCCGGTAGGGGTGAACCGGTTTCAGATTATATTAGTTCCATCACCCCACGACACCTTGACAGGGTTAAGACCGATTGTCATTGAGATGACAAAGAAGTAATAATACCTTCCCCTAACGAGTCCATAACCACATATGTAGAGGGATATATTAGTGTATACACTTATCCATTCACATTAAGGCCTGTAGATCCTATGATTGTGGAATTTTGTAGGAGGTATCAAGTTACGTTAGCTCAAATACATCCCTCCGTATGGCGTATAATCTACCTTTTTCGTTTCTTTATAGATAAGGTTGAGGGGGGGCATCCTTTTACCCTCGATCATCTACTCAGGCTGTACAGTCCCCGAATGTTCCGAGGGGGACTAATCAAGTTAGCTCGTCGGGGCAGTAAGGCCCCGTTTTCGAGCATAGATGAAGACAGGGACCGAGGTTGGATGAGCCGATACGTTCGGATTAAGACCTCCGATCTGATCCCTGCTGATAGCATGCCATTTCCCGAGAAGTGGAACTTGACACGTAAGTATTCTTCTATTTGACCTTCACATTATCGATTCCCGTCGTATAACACGTTATACCATTTTGTGCAGCCGTTCGTCAATCACCGGCCGGGATCAATGACCTTAAAGATTGGGTCAGAAAAATCGTGGCCCAAAGATCATATTCTGAACCGGCTTGGAGGGAGATATCGAAAGGCCTCTGGGAGGCTAAGAGCCATGGTAAGCTTTATTTTGTATTGATATTTCCAAGAACGACCGATACCGATATTCACGTTTTATAACTCACGTATTATATGCCTTTCAAAAGATGCCGAGTTGAGGTCGGCAGCTGTTAGTGGGACGGTTCCTTGTTCCCTTCCCGCATCGGTGAAGGAGGGAGGAAAGAAAAGAACAAAGGCTCCTGATCATGCCGAGCCCGAGAAAAGGAAGAGGAAGAAAATGGCGGCTCGGAAGGCCATAACCCCCGATGCCGCTGCCGAAATAAGTGAGGACTCCGATGCGGCAGGGAGTCCTAAACATGATAAAAGCCCTCGGGAAGTCCCCGGGCCTACAGCGGAGGGTACCGATACCTCCCCTGAGATCGGCGTCGAAAAGGAGGCAAGACCCGAAGGTCGAGCCGGTGTGCAAAGTTCGGCGCAAAGGCCTTCGGATATTCCCGAAATGGTGCATTCCCCATCCTTCTCGGAGGCGTCCCGGGACGCTGGAACTCATAGGCCGGGCAAGGTACCGGTCACAGCGGGAAACCTTGAAGAATTCTTTGATGGGGTACCATCGGCCGATACTTTCGGCCTCGAGATCCCTCGAAGGAGTCCTCCGGCAGAATCGAGTGCGTCTCCAGCCGGTATCAAGTTGGTGGATAAATTTCCCGCACCGAGTTTGAATCCGGAAAGAAGTCGGGTGATAACCCTTGCTATCCCCGAAGATGCCCGAGCATTGGGCCCACCGGTAGGCATAGCAAGCTATCTCCACGGTTTGGTAACTGAAGAGGATCGAATTGCCATGAACGCCGTCGACTGGGCTTGCCTGCTTAATGAATCCCAGCAAGCACTGAACAAAGTAAGGATCCTTCTATTCCCTTTCGATTATACTAAGCACTTTAAATCTTACTTCCAAACTGAAAACCTTTTGTTTGAAATTTTCACAGTCTTCGGTGCTTAACCATGAAGTGTTCCTTCGCATCAAAGAAGGAATGGAACTAGAGTGGGAGCGACGTAGTCGGCTTGAGAACGAACTAGCAAAACTCCGGCCCAATTTGTCGAGTGCAAGAAAAGAACGTGCCTCTTGCATTGAACGGTTGAAACAAATGGACACCCAGTTAGATCAGCTTCGATCCGAGCTAAGTGAGGCCAAGGCCAAGGCAAGCAGCTGGAGAATTAAGACTGAGCTTTTAACCGCAGAGACGACGACCCTCTAGGAACGGGTCTTGATAGCTCAGGAAAAAATCAAGACCTTGACCAAGGACAAAGAGTTTTATCATGCTCAAGTTGAATCATCCAAGCTAGAATGGTCGGCCCTGACTAACCGGCTTCAGGAAGCAAAGTTGGAAAACGCTGCCAACAAAGCCAAAGCAGATGATTTGATAGCTCAGTATAGATCCGATGCGGAGGTGGCCCAACAACAATCGATGGCGCTAACTGAATATACCCAATGCCAGACTCGTCTTAATGTGCTCGAGGAGCTTCAAGCCCGTGGCTTCGAGTTGTCTTCGGATATTGAAGAGGCAACTAAAAAAGAAGAATAAATGAGGAGAAAAATGTTTCCCGAAGAATTCGAAGATGGCTCCGATTGACGCTACCTTGCTTGTTGTAGTCCGGATGATGTTATAGCCCCACCTTTGTATGACGACTTTTGTGAAATATATTTTCAAGTTTGTTTTTCTTTGACTCTTGTGCATCTGAATATATTGCTTTGTCATAATTTGTGACCGAGTAAATAGTAAACCCAGCTTTGGCCCTGAAATAAACCCAAAAACGCATTAACAATTTGATTAGGCCTTAGCCTTGTTTGAAGTGATAACCGACTTGGCCTTGGCCTTATTCATAGTGATTCGATCAAGCTATCGTTTGCTTCGTTTTCAACAATTAAACTCATAAGAATCGAGGTCGTGTCTTAGCAAAATATTGGACCCTTATAAAATAAGTTTGATCTTAACTTTAATTTGAGGTCCTGCTTTTTCCCGGCTTCGATCGAATAAGAGTTTTCGAGTTGATCCGGCCTTAGCCGCGAATCGGTTTGACCGAATAAGAATTTCCCATTGAACTCGACCTTAGCCGTAAACCGGGATTGACCATATCGGTCTTATTTCCCTTTAAAGTTGATCCGGCCTTAGTCGCGAATCAGTTTGACCGAATAAGAATTTCTCATTGAACTCGGCCTTAGCCGTAAACCGGGATTGACCATATCGGTCTTATTTCCCTTTAAGTTGATCCGTCCTTAGCTGCAAATCGGTTTGACCGAATAAGAATTTCTCATTGAACTCGGCCTTAGCCGTAAACCGGGATTGACCATATCGGTCTTATTTCCCTTTAAGTTGATCTGGCCTTAGCCGCGAATCAGTTTCGGGATTATGCCTAGTTAGGTCTTATTTCCCTTAGTCTCAATGCATTTCTTTCTTTACTATCAGTTATAGCAAGACTAAAAAGAAAAGCCCTTAGGCTTGATAGCGCAACATAAATATAAGCATCAAATGACCTTGTTAATATTGGTGTAATGGTACATCTTTGTTGGTCGGTGGCGAGTCAGATCGCTCTATTCGGGTACGGCTCCTTTGGCCGTTTGACCCTTACATTGATTCCTAGCGATCTTCTACTTCAGCCCCTTGAAATCGATGTGAACAAAGTCAATGTAGTTAAACTTTAACATAGTAGCACGGTATACATGCTGCCTCATTAAAAACCTTGCCGAAAAATCCAAATTGGGATAAAACCGGACGAAGGGAAAAAGAGTGCAGCGCGTGCTTTCAGCCTTTACGTTTGGTGATCCTTTGTCCGAGGTTGATTTGTCCTGCATAGGTTAGTGTCGGTAAAGAAATGAAAATAAAGCATAAAAAAGGGGAAAATAAGATACCTTAACAATAGTATTTCCTCAAATGGCTCGCATTCCAGTTGCTTGGCAGCTCTTTACCGTCCAAGGTCCCTAGCTTGTAGGATCCTTTCCCGGTGATCTTCAGTACAGTGTAGGGACCTTCCTAGTTCGGTCCCAATTTCCCCTCGTTAGGGTCTCGAGTATTGAGGGTGGTCCTTCTGAGCACCAAGTCCCCTGTATTGAAGTGTCGAAGTCGAGTTCTACGATTGTAGTGCCTCTCGATTCTTTGCTTTTGAGCTGCCATCCGAACTAAGGCAGCCTCTCTTCTTTCATCCAAGAGTTCTAGGCAAGTGTTCATAGCCTCTTGGTTGGATTTTTCGATCGCATATTGGAATCTGACGCTCGGTTCGCCCACCTCGACCGGAATCAAAGCTTCGGCTCCGTAAACTAAAGAGAAAGGCGTGGCTCCGATACTAGTTTTTTCAGATGTTCGATATGCCCATAAGATTTCGGGCAGCATCTCTCTCCATCTTCCTTTGGCGTCGACTAATCTTTTCTTCAGATTTTGAAGTATAGTCTTGTTGGTTGATTCCGCCTGACCGTTTCCGCTGGGATGGTAAGGACTAGATAATATTCTTTTGATTTTGTTATCTTCGAAAAATTTGGTTATCTTGCTGCCGACGAACTGCTTTCCATTGTCGCACACGATCTCGGAAGGCATCCCAAATCGGCAGATGACGTGATCCCAAATGAAATCGATTACTTCTTTCTCTTTGACCTTCTCTTAAGCCTGCGCTTCTACCCATTTAGAGAAATAGTCAGTGACAAAGAGGATAAATTGAGCCTTACCTGGAGCTCGAGGGAGCGGTCCTACTATATCCATCCCCCATCATGAACGACCATGGTGACAAAACCGAGTGTAATGTTTCGGCTGGCTGATGGATGATCAGTGCATGTCTTTGACATCTATCGCATTTGCTCACGAACTCCTTTGCGTCTTTTTCCATGTCGACCCACTAATAGCCGGCTCGGATCACCTTCCGCACCAGTGAATCTGAGCCCGAATGGTTGCCGCAAGCTCCTTCGTGTATCTCTTTCAGGATGTATTCTGTATCCCCTAGGCCGAGACATATAGGTAAGGGTCCTCCAAAAGTTCTCCTGTAAAGGGTTCCGTCACCGGCCAAACAAAATCGGGCTGCCTTTGTACGCAAAGCTCTCGACTCTTTGGGATCGTGTGGAACCTTGCCCGAGCTGAGGTATTCTATGTACTTGTTCCTCCAATCCCACGTCAAGCTTGTCGAGTTGACCTCAGCGTGACCTTCTTCTACCACCGATCTCATCAACTGTACGACTTTTTCGGAGTTGATCTCTTCATCGTCGACCGTTGATCCTAGGTTTGCGAGAGCGTCGGCTTCGCTATTTTGTTCCCGGGGAATATGCTGCAAAGTCCATTCCTTGAACCTGTGTAAAGTGATTTGAAGTTTGTCTACATACCTTTGCATACGACTTTCCCTGATTTCGAACGTCCTATTCACTTGATTGACCACAAGTAGAGAGTCGCATTTGGCCTCGATTATCTCCGCCCCAAGGTTCTTGGCCAGTTCGAGACCTGCAATCATAGCCTCATACTCGGCTTCATTGTTAGTCAATTTTACGGTTTTGATGGATTGCCTGATCGTATTTGCGGTCGGAGGTTTTAAAACGATACCTAAACCCGATCCTTTCGAATTCGAAGCCCCGTCAGTGAACAGAGTCCACACTCCCGAAGGAGTCCCCGATTTAGTCATGAGTTCCTTTTCGACTTGGGGAATAAGCGACGGCGTGAAGTCGGCGATAAAATCGGCCAGTACTTGTGATTTTATCGAGGTTCGCGGTCGATACTGGATATCGTGCTCGCTGACCTCGATGGCCCATTTGTCCAGTCGGCCCGACATCTCGGGCTTATGCATGACATTCCTAAGCGGGTAAGTTGTCACTACGCATATCGGATGACTCTGAAAATATGGTTTTAACTTTCTAGAAGCACTTAACAAAGCTAGAGCCAGTTTTTCTAAGTGCGGGTACCTAGTTTCAGCTTCCCCTAATGTTCTACTAACATAATATATGGGGAACTGGGTACCCTGTTCTTCTCGAACCAAGACCCCGCTCACTGCTATCTCCGATACAGCGAGATAAAGGTATAATAGCTTGCCCATTTTTGGCGTATGTAATAAGGGTGGACTAGAAAGGTACCTCTTAAGTTCTTCCAAAGCGTGTTGGCATTCCGGTCCCCGTGAAAATTCGTTCTTCTTCTTTAGTAGGTTGAAGAACTGGTGGCTTTTGTCTGATGACCGGGATATGAATCGGCCTAATGCTGCGATCCGGCCTGTGAGTTTCTGTATGGCCTTGATGTTGTCGACGACCTTTATATCCTCGATAGCTTTGATCTTGTCCGGGTTGATTTCTATTCCTCTGTTCGAGACCATGAACCCGAGAAATTTCCCGGAGCCTACTCCGAACGCGCATTTTTCCAGGTTCAGCTTCATGTTGTATTTCTTCAAAATGTCGAATGTTTCCTGCAAATGACTAAGATGGTCCTCTGCTCGCAGGGACTTGACTAGCATATCATCAATATAAACCTCCATGGTTTTACCTAGTTGGTTTTCAAACATCTTATTTACCAGGCGCTGGTATGTAGCCCCCGCATTCTTAAGCCCGAATGGCATCACATTATAGCAATAAGTGCCATATTTAGTGATGAAGGACGTTTTTTCTTGATCTTCCTTATCCATTTGTATCTGGTTGTATCCAGAATAGGCATCGAGAAAACTTAAAGTCTCGTGGCCAGCTGTAGCATCGATCATACGATTGATGTTGGGCAGCGGGAAAGAGTCTTTAGGGCAGGCTCTATTTAAATCCTTATAATCTATGCACATTCTAAGCTTGTTTCCCTTTTTTGGTACTACCACTACGTTAGCTAACCATTCGGGATATTTTACTTTCCGAATGGACCCTATATTCAAAAGCTTAGTTACCTCTTCATGAATGAAGGCCTGTTTGGCTTCGGATTGGGGCCTCCTTTTTTGCTTGACCGGCCGGAATTTTGGATCGACACTCAGCTTATGTGTCGCAATCTCCGGTGGTATGCCTGTCATATCCAAATGGGACCAAGCAAAAGAGTTTTCGTTAGCCGAAAGGAAAGAGAGGAATTTACCCCTGAGCTCGGAGTTCAAACCCGAGCCCAGGTATACCTTCCGATCGGGCGCATCGTGACGGATTGAGATTTGTTCCAACTCTTCAATCGTTGATTTGGTTGCATCAGCCTCATCGGGGGCAACAAAGGATCGAGGTACCCCGAAATCGTCTTCATCCGATTGCTTTCCCTCAAATTCATCGTTTCGAGGGCGGCTTTTTTAATTGCTATTTGGCTTTCTGTTGGTGATCGGCGGACTTCGATGTTGTTTCTTCTATTGCGAACATTTCCCTCACTGGATGCTGCTCCCCATAAACGGTGGTGATCCCTTCAGCCGAGGGGAACTTCAACATCTGGTGCAGAGTCAATGGTACTGCCCTAATGTCATGTATCCAGGGTCTTCCGAGCAGGGCGTTATATCTCATATCACCTTCGATTACACAGAATCTTGTTGCCCTGGAGGTACCAGCTACGTTCACCATCAATGTTATTTCTCCCTTAGTTGTTTCTGTTGCCATATTGAAACCATTGAGTATCCAGACCTCGGAGACGATTTGATTTGTTAGTCCCAACTGTTCGACGACCCAGGACCGGACTATGTTGGCTGAACTTCCAGGGTCGATAAGAACGCGTTTTACTCGGGTATCGTGTATCATCATAGATATCACCAGTGCATCGTTATGGGGTTGTGCAAGGTCCTCGATTTCCCTATTGCTAAAGCATAAAGTCCCCTCGGGAGTATAGTCTCGAGTTCGTTTCTCACGGGTGATGGAGATTTTCGTGCGCTTCAATACCAGTACTTGGGGTGCGTCTACTCCACCAATTATCATGTTGATGGTATGTTTCGGTTCCCTTTGATCTGCCAGCCTGTCCCTACTCTCATAATGAGTCTTTGCCCGATCACTAAGAAATTCTCGAAGATGCCCGTTTTCGAGCAATCGGGCAACCTCCTCTCTCAACTGTCTACAATCTTCGATTCTATGGCCATGAGTGCCATGATATTTACATACAAGGTTAGGATCCCTCTTGGCGGGATCGGTTTGAAGTGGTCTTGGCCATCTGGTGTCTTTGATGCGGCCGATTGCTGAGACCAAAGTTGCTGAATCAACATTAAAGTTATATTCGGACAACCGGGGTGCTTCTTGTCGATCATTGGTTTTCTCGATGTTGCCCTTTGGCAACGGCCTCCTGTTCCTTTGGTTCCCTTCGAACCTATTTTCCTGTCTCAGGACCTTGAGTCCCCTCGACAAAAACCGTCGATCTTCCGGGTATGGTCGATGTCTGTCTCGGCTTGACCTTGGTTCTTGGAAATTGTCTCTTCAAGGTCGATCATAAACCTTAGCTGTATAAGAAGAACCCGATGCGATTCTGACCTGATCATCCTCTATTCTGATTTTCGACTGATACCGGTTGTGGATATCTGCCCATGTGATGGCCGGGTACTCGATCAAACTCTGCTTAAGCTGCCTCGATGTGGCAGAACTACCGGTGTTTAACCCTTGAGTGAAAGCTTGCACTGCCCAGTCGTCTGTAACCGGTGGTAAATCCATCCGCTCCATTTGGAATCGGGATACGAACTCCCTTAGCGTTTCACTATCACGCTGTCTGACTTTGAATAAATCAGACTTCCTTGTTTCAACTTTAATAGCCCCTGCATGGGCTTTGACAAATGTATCTGCTAACATGGCGAAGGAGTCGATGGAGTTCGGTGGTAAATTGTGATACTAAGTCATCACTCCTTTGGATAGAGTTTCTCCGAATTTCTTCAGGAGGACGGACTCGATTTCGTCGTCCTCGAGATCGTTTCCCTTTATAGCACAAGTATAGGCTGTTACGTGCTCATCCGGGTCCGAGGTTCCGTTATACTTAGGAATATCGGGCATGCGAAATTTTTTGGGGATCGGCTTCGGAGCGGGGCTGGAAGGGAATGGTTTTTGTATGAACTTTTTGGCATCCAAACCCTTCAATACCGGAGGTGCTCCCGGTATCTGGTCTACCCTTGAGTTATACGTTTTGACTTTTTTGTCGTTGGCTTCGATTCTTTTTTCACCTGTTTCGACCCGCTTGGTTAACTCCTCCAGCATTTTGATAATTCCGGAATTGATCCCCGCACCTCTTTCATCCGGTGTCACTACGATCGGTTCATTTTGTCTGATTGCTGCTTGAGGGGTAGCATTTTCTGCTCTGTCTGGGATCCGGGTGCGGCTTTGCAGTTGGGCTATAGCTACTTGTTGAGCTTGCAGCATGTCAAATATTGCCCTGAGGCTGATTTCGCCCTCTCCGCTTTGTTGAATTCCTGAGCGGTTCTCCCCCCGAACGCTATGTGTTGAACCGGATGCTTGGTCGTCTTCGACCGCCACTTAAGAATTGACATCGACTGGGACTTCATGTCCGGGAAAATTGTTGTTTTCCATTTGGTTGCTGATCTCGTTACTGAGGGGGAGTGATTGTGCCATGATTAATCAGTGTCCTGAAAAACAGAGAATTCTGCAAAGAGCAAGTGTAAAATTGGGTTTTTAAGAAAAAATGTATCAAAAATTTACTAATATCCTTAGCCCTACGGTGGGCGCCAAACTGTTTACCCTTAAAATCGGATAACAATTGAATTTGTTCGTAGAGCTAAGGATCCGTAAATTAGTTTGATACCAAATAAAAGTATGTAGTAAGTAATCAGAGTATTATAAGAGAGATAGAGCAATCAAACCGTAAATTAACGAAGAATCGTATGTAATGGAATAGTATTTCGACAAACGGTAATAGAGAGCTTAATATTGAGTTCTGAAGAACAGCAGGGATGGTAAGGAATGATAAAAGTAAACTGCCTTGTATGATGAGAAAATAATTCGTGCCTTTCAATGAAAGGTCTCAGCCCTTTTTATAGGCAAGTGTAAGAGTCATAATAAAAGCAGGGAACTGATTACAAGGAAAATCCCCTTAATTACTGTTTTTAATACCCTTAAATGATGGCATAACGGCCATAATGGTTGAGATAATTAATTCTGGCAAAATATCCGATGATTGGCGAGATATTCGGCTCGAAGCCGGTCCTCAATCACGAAGTGTTTCTCGACCGACTATATCGATCGTCTCATCTCGGTCGCTCCATCCCACGTGCCTGACTTTTTGATCTCGGACTGGGGGGCCGACTTCATATTATCTTTGACCGCTTTCACTTAATGGTATTCGATCCGGCTTCACCTGATTGTATCCGATCCGACTTCACCTAGATGGTCCGACCCAATACAAGCTTAGTATTCATGGGGCGTGAACAACATTAGCTTACCTGTCAACAACGCAGCGGAAGAATTGTTGAACTCACCACCAAAAAAATAGCCCAAGTCGTATACTGAATCTCCAGGAAACAGAGTTTTTGTTCACAAACTAAATGCCTAAAGTTTATTGTGTTTTTTCTTTTTTCTTGCCAGGGAGAATCTCTGTACCGAAGAGAAATATATAGAGAAGAGGAGATGAGGAGAACTGCCGATAAATTATTTTGTTTCCATGCTCCCACTACTTTTTAACATGCGGCACTTTTCCTATTCTTATGGGAGTTAATAAACTCTCCTGATAATTAACTTCCACCAGATTTATCTCTTATAAGTGGGCCGGGTCAGTCCACATGGGCGACCCGTAACTTAAACCCAATGTCCTACATCTCCCACTTCGCACATGGTGGACTAGATCCAAGCTAGTACCATGGCAATAACGTACGTAATTCATACTAGCAAATAGTTCGTGCGACCTGCTAGCATTAAGAGCTATAATAGTCTTAAACCCTTTAAGGTTTCTTAACAGTTTTATGTAGAAATCTAATCACATGCGGAAAGAATTCATTGCTACCATAAGGATAGATCTGATTATTACTCGCAATACCCGAAACATCATTCGCTATTCCAGAAGCTACTTATTTGATCCCTCATCCTCGAAAGAGGCAAACTCGAGTTCTCATATAACATTGTATCCACAATAACAGCAAATACCCTTATGGTAAGTGTAATGGCCGACCTATGAATACAAGTTAAATTACTAAAGTTAGTCGTCTTCCCTTTTCCATTCCAAATCAACTGCTTTCCTAGACATGCACTGAATTGCCGAATCACTTATGGTTATTAGTGACATGCTAAAGTAGCAACATCGATTGGCACTTCAAGAAACAGTAAAAGGTCAAAGAGTTTTCCAATAAAAGTTAATGTAACTTCTTGGGATCTCACAATGAAGAAGAAGGGATTCAGTCTTCTATTATCCCACTGGTCGAAAGTACACGTGGTACGAAACACATGTTACGGTATTCTCACCTTATATTGGCGTGTGTGTCATATTCTTTTAATCATTCAACACCGTACACATCTTGGTCTAGACACCTCCAAATGTCTAACCCGAATTTCTCATTTCAATAATCTTCAAACCATCTTCTTCGAGAAATTTGCGTCTGGCTTACAAAATAAGTCATAAACGAATGGTGAAATTCGTAAGCCAAATTAGTTGTCAAGACTGACCTCTACAAGTAAATATAACCATGCATTATCCAAGGTTCTATAAGGTATCATCTCTTCACGATTCTTAACGTAAGAGGCGGTTTCTCGTGTGAGAGGGCCCATCTCGCGACTTTTTCGACACACTTTATCGACAAAATATTCATCACATGCATACGAGATATAAGCATAAATTCAAGAGTCAAATATTGATGAGCATATTATAATACCAAAGTCATTTTATAATACATAAATATGTTCATACCATTCGCAAACCTGGAGCCATAATAGGTTTCTCAAACAGATTTCTAGATATCGCCTTTGTAAAAAGATCAGCTATCATGCTTCGCGTAGGAATGTACTATAAATTTATCTCTCTATTTGCTACCATGTCTCTCACAAAGTTATACTTGATGTCAATGTGTTTGGTCTTGCTGTGATACTTAGGATCTTTTGTGTAGGCAATAGCCGCTTGACTATCACAATATAGAGTCATGGGACCCCAAGAGTTCTTTGTAATATCCAAATGCTCAAAGAATCTCTTCAACCAAACAACTTTTTTTACTGCAAACGCACTTGCCACGAACTCAGCACCATCGTTGAAAGGGCTGTACAAGTTTGTTTCTTACTTTTCCATGATATAGCACCACCATTAAGTAAGAAAGCATAACCGGATATTGATTTTCTATCATTCCAGTCACCGGCCCAATCAGCATCTGTATATCCTCTCAAGTATAAATCATTTTCACTATAACATAGTGAATAATCTCCAGTTCCGTTTAGGTATCTGAAAATTCTCTTTACAGCTTTCAATGATCTCTTCCAGGATTGGATTGATACCTGCTAACCAGACCTACGGTATAACAAATGTCTAGGAGAGTACGCATCATAGCGTACCTCAAGCTCCCAACAACACTTGAATACGAAACTCGAGACATTCTTCCTTTTCATTTGCAGTCTTGGGACACATTTCAAGACTTAAAGTTTCACCTATCGCTATAGGAGTATCCATGAATTTGCAACTATTCATGCGAAAATGCTCCTAAATTTTCTTTTTATAAGTTTCTTGAGATAGACTCAATAACTTTTTGGAACAGTCTCTTTGGATCTTAACCCCAAGGATATAGTCTGCCTCACCCATATCTTTCATGTCAAATGACTTTGAAAACCATGACTTGATAGTTTTCAAACACTCCAAAATTGTTTTTGGCTAATAAAATATCATCCACGTAAAGAGAAAGAATTAAAAACATCTCACTGGACTTCTTCATATAAAATGCTATGGTCTTCATTGATCATGGTGAAATCATACGAGATCACCTCCTTGTGAAATCTCAAACCAATGCCTTGAAGATTGCTTCAGGCCATAAATAGAATCTTTTCAATTTAAAGACCTTTTTTTCTTGTCCTTTAACGATGTAGCTTACAGGTTGTTCCATGTAGATTTCTTCATTTAGTTCTCCATTGAGAAAAGCTTTTTTCACGTCCATCTGATGTAATTCCAAATCCAAACGTGCAACAATAGCCAAAAGTAAGTGAATTGAGGTAAATTTCACAACTGGTGAAAATGTTTCCTCATAATGTATTCCAGCTTCTTGAGTAAAGCCTTTTGCCACCAATCGTGCCTTGTATCTTTCTATTGACCCATCCGCTTTGTGTTTAACTTTGAGAACCCATTTGTTCCCAATGGCTCTACGCCCAGGCAGAAGGCCAACTAGATCCCGTACTTTATTGGTTTTCATGGATTTTAATTCTTCTTTCATTGCGTTCATCCACTCATCATTTCTAGTGCTCAATAAAAGCCTCAGCCACAAACTTTGGCTCACCCATTTCTATGGGAGATACCAAGAAAACGTAATTTTCAATCTCATAAGTATGTTTCAGTATATTTTTTCTGGTGCTCTTTCGTAGTTGAAATTTGGATTTGTCAGAAGGATTTTGGGATTGAGAACTCCCACTCGAATCAAGAACAAGATCTTGATCGATTTGATTATCAATTGTGTCAGAAGACACCTGCTGACTATCTGAGTTCAACATTTCATAAAGAGGCTCTCCATTCTTTACCTCGCCCTTCTTTGGAAAATTATTTTCCAAAAATGTGACATCTCGTGATTCAATCTCAGTAACATTTCCATCATCTAATTCACCAATGAACACATACCCTTTGGAGTGTTCTGAAGATCTTATAAAGATACATTTCTTACCTTTTGAACCTAATTTACCAAACTTGCTAAAAGAATCTTTTACATATGCAGCACAACCCCAAGGTCGTAAATCTTTTAAGTTTGATTTATGACCAGTCCATAGCTCATAAGGAGTGGAAGAAACTGATTTAGAAGGCACTTTGTTCAATATGTAGGCCGCAGTCAATAACGCATCTCCCCAGACCTAGCCTTTACATTCATTGGATCACAGATATTTGAATGGATTAATTGCAATGGAAAATTAGCTCTGTTAGCCTTCCAAATGGTTTACGTGTAATCTTTTTGGGCAAGAAAATCTTCACCAAGTTGGCATTTCAATTTTAGAGAAAGAACCCAAATGTCCTTCCTTAGCCAATCTATTCATTCGATCCTACTCTAAGTGACCTAATCTTGCATTCTATGTAATAACATCAACATCATTGTTACTACAATAACATGCCATAACACAACGGTCAACATAATAGTTATTTAGAAGGACTACAATCTAACACAATAAAACCCATCATAACGATGTCCAAAACCATAAACAACATTGTCTAGAGTAATTCTAAGACCGTTGCCACTAAAGTTCAAATTGAAATCTAAATCTAGAAGAACAGACACAGACACTAAGTTTTGTCGAATCTCTGGAACATATAGGATGTCAAGCAACATCACAGATCGGCCACCACACATGTACATTATACAAGTCCCTATCTCTTTGACTTCAAGCTTTGCATTATTTCCCACATATACATGCCTTGATCTAGGTGGAACTCGACAAAACTCTATAAACGTTTCTCTATCATGGCTCACCTAGTCGGTGGCCTCTGAGTCTACAATCCACATAGGATAAAATTCAGTTAGTAAAACAATGCTAGAAACATATATATCACTTAGAGATGCGTTTTGAAATGCTACCTTTTTCGGCTTAGTGCACTCACGAGCAAAATGCCCCGTAACTTGACAATTGTAGCACTTCATCTTGCTCTTGTCTTTCTTCTTGTAGAACCATTTTCCTTTCTTGGAATTTGGCTTGTTTCTTTTCTTGGAGGATCCTTCTCTGGTCTCCTTACCCTTTCCGTCATTTTTCCAGTTTCTCTTGCGTTTGAAGCTTGATCTCTTTGTACTACTTGATTCTGCCACAAAGGCATTAGGTACAGCTTTAGTAGCACCAAGCCGCTCGTCTTCATGCTCCACATGACAGGCAACATCAGTAAAAGTTTTGATACTATTATTGTGGGTCAAGTTAGGCTTCAGATGTTCCCAATTATTAGGAAGAGACCGAATCATTGCCTGCACCTACTGCTCATCAGAGAGAACATGGCCAGCACTTTTGAGTTGAGGAATCATATTTGACATCACCCTTAGATGTTGCTTGACACTATGATTATGACGCTTTTTGTACGTGTCAAACTTGATTGTCAGCTGTCGAAGGAGAGTCACAGTTGTATCCTCATATGCCTTTCTTAAATGTGCCCACATGGCTTGAGTAGTAGGATATTGCTCACATTCATGGATGAAATCATCAGCAACTGAACTTACAATAATTTCACGTGCTGTGGAATCTTTCTTTTCCAAATATTATAAGTTTCCAGATCCCTCCTGTGTTGGGCAGTGTTACCCTCCTCTGGGTGACTTATAACATGGTTAATACTTTCAAGAACATCTTGCTCTTCGAGTATATACCACATTTTACGACTCCAGATGTCGTAATTTTCACCATTCAGTTTGTCACCCTTGTTCAAGTCAGCAATGATACTTTTCGATGTCACTATTAGAGACAATATTACAAATTTAACTCATCAATATATACCGCAATCAATTTATACATGTGATACACACTCAAGCAAATTAATTATATAGTTCTACGTTTAATATAGAATCAAAAGGTCACTACGTTTCCATTCATTATCTATAACTAAATATTTTAATTAATATTAAAATCACTTCTTAGTGTGTACTTTATTTCAAGTCTCAATCCAAAATAAAATAATAAATAATATATGTAACTGGCGAGACAAATAACATAATTTAAATTTCATTAAACAAAACATATAATAAACATTTTTGCTAGGACATCCATGTACCAATGAATACTAACTATTGCACATATACGCTAAAAGGTGCACTAGGCCAAATATCATGATAAATCTCAGTTAAAATTTTACCCCAAGGCTCTTGAAGAGAGTCCGCTAAAATAGCTAATGCTTTCCAATCAATTAGCCAATTCAGCTCTTTTAAACTGAAAAAGGTGTACATATTCAGGAATGGAAGCATCAGGGCCAATTTTAAATTCCTTAAACTCCCTAAATTTCTTTTCTCCTTTCCTTCGTTCGGCCCTTCGATCCCTTAACTCATTTCACGTCGCTCTCGGGACATTCCTGATGACTTCAGGCTCCGAGTCTGAATCATTATAGAAGTAAGTCACTACGTTGTCCCCTTCCTCGACTTCGAGAACTCCCACTTGGAGTAATTCAAGCTTGTCCTTGTTCAGCATGTCTGAAATAGGACCAAGGAAACAATAAGAATGGCTACAACCATTCAATGTGACAACATATGTCATAATAACTTGTCGAAGTATATCAATGTAAGAGATAAGGCTAAACTAATTTTCTACTTAAGTAGACAGTGAATTCAATTAAGGCCAAATCTCTAGCAATCACATGATCAAAGTCATGAACAAATAAGGCTTGACTTGGTGGAAAAAAAATAAGTTGATTAAATATCTTGATTTATAAATCCATGATATTAGCCATTCTGTAGGAGTGTTTCTGTTAACAACATGCAATTCTTCATCTTAAAATAATAAGAAAAGCAAAGAGGGACATGACAAAAAGAAATTGACTAGTTAAATCCCAAAGTGTATATAAGTGAATTAAGTTCTCTGCAATTTGAAATACCCTTTCACGTGGGCAAAATAATTAACAAAAATAGGCCCTACTTCAAATAATATCAATCTAATACTCCCCGAACATGAAACTGGGATAACCAAGATAAGAAAATATCTGTCTATTTATTTGAATAAAGGTATCCTAATTAATTTATTTAAAGTGACAATTAAACAGTAACATGATATATGTAACCAACATTGGTAATTATAAAACTTCATTAATTCCTCTCATTAAATCCAAGAGTAAAAGTTCATAATCTGCTCTTATTATAGCAATAGGAAGACGTAAATCTTTCAACTAATGCGTAAGTCCTTGTTTTAACTCAAGTCATGAACTAATAGTTGGGGAAACAACTATTTCTATTTTATTTCGAATTGAGAGTTAGAAACCAATTCCAATTTTACAATTAAAAGAAGTTCTTCCAATATTATATTTTATCAAAGTAGGACACACCATTGATGGTGTTCACAGATTGTGTAAGCAAATAAGAGCAACATCGGTTTACGCCCAAATTGCAAACACATATACAAAAATTAAGTCTTTCAAAATCTTGAGCTCTCTTTCAACAAGAAAAGTGATACCGATTACTATTCCAAAGTTCTTTATTCTTTGCAACACAAAAGAAAATTACAACGAACAGTATATTAAGGATACTTTTTACACAGTATTTTGCATTGAGATAATCAACAACTACGAGCAAACAACGCAGGCTCTGATGCCATTGATAGTTTAATAATCCCGAGGTGAGAATAACATTAGCGTACCTGTCAACAACGCAGCGGAAGAATTATTGGACTAACCACCAAAATAATAGCCTAAGTCGTATTCTGAATCTCCAGTAAACAGAGTTTTTGTTTACAAACTAAATGCCTAAAGTTTACTGTGTTCTTTCTTTTTTCTTGCCAGGGAGAATCTATGTACTAAAGAGAAATATATAGAGAAGAGAACATGAGGAGAACTGCCGATAACTTTTTCTGTTTCCACGCTCCCGCTACTTTTTAACGTGCGGCACTTTTCCTATTCTTATGGGAGTTAATAAACTCCCCTGATAATTAACTTCCACCAGCCTTATCTTTATAAGTGGGCCGGGTCTGTCCACATGGGCGACCCATAACTTAAACCCAATATCCTACATAAGATATGGATTCTCTTAAAAGAAAAAATATATTATGTAGTGTGGTTGCTGGCAGGGTATAAAAACCTTTGAAAAATATTCAAAATTTAGTTGGTCAGTTTGTAGGATTTGATTCATTTGCTGGAAAAATAGGTTTTGCTCAAACATTACATAACTCTATTTGTTCAATTCAAAATTTTTGCTTCCTTGCTTTGTGGTAATTTGTAAAGCATAAAAATGAGGTTGTGAGTGAACTGTTCTTCCGTGTTATCTACTCAAGTAAATATATTTTTGCATAAAAATGTAAGTATGATAAACAAAATTGAAGAAAGAAGAGGAAGACGAAAATTTGCCTGATTGAAGAAGAAAAAAATAGAGTTGTAGAACCCTAGTATCACTTATATTGTGGAAAGAGAAAGGGGTAATTAACTAGATAATGGGCCTGGTAAGGATTTAGTGGTAGGTTATTGAAACAGGTTAGGATCGTTGGGTATTTTTTAAAGATGCATATGTATTTTGATTTAACATAAATAATACACATGACAAGCTAAGAAAAATACTAGGTGGTGAAGTTAAAGTCCAAAAATTAACCAGGTTAATCTATTAGATATAGGGTTAATTTGAGCCCAAAAAATGTTAGGGGCATCTATAGCCTAAAATACCCCTAACATACTGAAAATGGGCTGAAATTGTTAGGATTTTTGGGCTATTTTTATTACATTACGAGTATTTTTTGGCATTTTTCCGAATAAAAAAAGAAAATCTTACGAAAATGTCCCAAATAAGTCCTAACTTACCAACCTCTAGCCATTAGTCATAAACTTACCAAAACTAGCCAAGTACATATAAAAATTAAAAACTCAAATAAATAAGGATTCTTTCTCTCCAAGAATCACACACAAAGATATCCTTCCATATTTTTAAGCGTGATCATCAATATTAGATGCAAGATGGAAAAAATATTTCATGGACGAGATAACAAATAAGGTGATGAAATAGAAAAAGAATTTTATATATATATATATATTCCAAAAAGTTTAAGCAAAAAGGAAATTTTTTTAATGGGTATGGTTAAAATTCATTACAAATATATAAATGAGTCAATATACAAAATTTGAGGAAGATTGGGGGTGATTTGTTATCAAAAATCATAGTTAAAATCGAGTTCAAAAAAATCTTCTGCGATACATGTATCAATCATGTATCTCTCACACAAGTATACATGATGGATATGCATGTGATACACATTTGATACAAATATGATACATATGTGATTAACAAATAATACCTATGTGATACATATATCATCATTTTCCATGTTCATCTTCTACTTCAAATTTTCAATTCAAACCACCTCAAAACTATACCAAATCATCCGAAAACTGAGATTTAAACTCCTTAAGATTTATCTAATGTATTCTAACAACACTCACTCAAAAGAAAGTAAAAATTTATTTTTTTTGCCTATAAATAGCTTATTGGCTAATATTGGTACTCCCTCCATTTCAATTTAAATGACACACTTTTCTTATTAGTCCGTTTCAAAAAGAATGATATATTTCTTTGTTTAGAAATAATTTAACTTTAAGCCTTTTATTTTACCCACTTTACCCTTAATGAGATGCTTTTATAGCCACACAAATATCATGACCCTTATAAGCTTTTGCCCCTTAAACTTTTAGCACCACATATTTCAAATATTTTTTTTTAAAAAACTTTATGACAAGTCAAATTACATCATATAAATTAAAAGGGTAAATGGCTTCTTATCCGTTTGTAAAACCGTACATGAACTTATATTTTTCCCATTTGAACACTCCAGCTTAAAAAGATGGGTACTAATAAACACATCCAGCAGAGCATGATGTCAATTGCGCTGACATGTACAACATGTCATATGATAAATTATTTATTACTTGACATGTGTTATTTATGGGTCCTATTTTTAAATACAAAATCAGCAAAAAAAAAAAAAAAGAAGAAGTTACAAATACAAAAAAGAAAAAGAAAAGGAAAAACACCTGAAACCAACTACCCCTTTTTTAATCTGTGAACAACCATCCCCCTTCTTCGTTCACCTCCTCCCTTCATTTCCTTACTCTTCTTCTTTCTTCTCCTTTCTCTTTTCTTCATTATTCTTTCCTCTCTTATTTTTAAATCAAATTTACAACATCACTATGGTCTTGATTAGATAACAAAAGAAATTAATTTGTAATTTTAGAAGAAAAAAAAACAGAAAAGTCATGATTTTGAAAGTGGAGGTCGCCAAATACCATTACAAATCTGTCTTTTTTGCTACTATTTTGGTAAAGATGAATTTGATGATAGAAGAACGACAAAGCTCAAATTTTCTTCCGTCTACCGGTGGTTGACAGAGATGGGGACGAAAATGGTGGGTGGAGACTAGCAAATGAAAGAAAAGATGGAAGATGAAGGAAAAAAGAATTAGAGAAAGGGGAGAGGAGAGAAATTAAGATAGAAAATTAAAAAAATTACAGAATGAGGGTGGGAGATTTGCTGGGAAGACGAGAGAGGTGGGAGTAGGGGTGGGCATAAAACCCAAAAAATCGTATTCCCAACCGGACAGAATTAGTTCGGTATTTCGGTATAGGTTTATTCGGTATTTTGATATAATTCGGTATTAATTTTTTGATTATTCGATATTTCGGTACGGTCTTCGATATTGAAATTTCCATATTTCCATGGCGGATGTTTGGTTGGATTCGTTGGACTGCTAACTGTCGTAGTTTACTAGTTTAGCTGTGTCTAATTTATTGGGAAGCATCTTCTTAATTGAAGGGTAATTAAGTAAAAGTCTTCTTAGTTGCAGGGAAGCATCCTCTTAGTTTTGTTTGGCAGATATTGTTGATTGAAGTGTTGAAACTTTCTTAGTTAGACGTGCAAACATTTGTTATCTTTAACTTTTATTGAAGCCTTCTTACAAGCACACGTTAGTAAGGGCAGTAACATATGGAGTTATCCAGTGAAGCGTTGGTATTGAGTTTGTTGACTATTGAAAATATATTTAGCAATTTAATTTATTAACGTTTTATACTAATACAAAATTAGTCTAGTTTGGTTGACTACTGAAATCGTATCGAAACCGTACCGAATCGTACCTAACTATTTTGGTACGATATCAAACCGTAGTTTTTAATATCTGAAGTACCAAACGCCCACCCCTAGGTGGGAGGGGAGGGGAAAAGAGAAGGGGAAGGAAAATGTCTTTTTTTCTTTTTATTTTTTCTTTTTTATTTATATTTTATTATAACTCTAATATTTTTTTAATAAAAATAATATTATTCACGCGCTTTGACAATGTAATTTGCACACAGTTTAGCCACGTCAGATGCATTGCTTCCACATAGTCATAGTCAATGATAAAAGGTGTTTATTAGTATTCATTTTTTCAAACCAAAGTGTTCAAATGGGAAACTTTAAATTTATGTATTGAATCTGCAAATTGATATAAGTTTGAGTAATCACGAAACCATTTGGCTAAGTTTATGTATTAAATCTGCAAATTGATATAAATTTGAGTGATCACGAAGTCATTTGGCCAAATTAAAACAGAGGGATTAATATTTTATGAATTGGCTAATTTTTTAACAGAAAATATAAATAAAACAGGGGATTTGCCCTTCACCTCTAAAAAAAAAAAAAAAAACAGGAAAGTTAACATCCCCATACCCCTTCCTGCTGCAACTTCTCTTTCTTATTCTAAGGTTCTATCCTATTTGGCAAACCCATTTGCTACTTACCCTTTAATGGATAGATACTCTGAATCAAACAATTTGTCGATTTACTGAGTCTCTTAGTCTACAATTCTTTGGATCCAACCATTCATTTAATGACAAATGATGTGGAGAATTTCTGGTCTCTACTAAATTTTAACTTCAGGTATTGTATCATTATTTTTTCTATTTCTGTTTTTTTTCAAATCTATTTCTGTTATATATCTATATATAACTATGCAGTTAGTTAAAATTTTAGTGTATTTGTAAGCTTTTGGTAGCTCTGGATCTTAGGTATTTTGAGCTGCATTTTAACTTCCTGTTTGTTTAGTTCTTGAGTTTGTAATTGTTTTTTATCTTTATTTTAGAGGGCATTTTTTTCTATAGGAAAATTAACTCCTAAATCATTTTAATTTTGAATTTTGAATTAGCATTTCTTTT
The DNA here is from genome assembly GCA_002018475.1 of Nicotiana obtusifolia. NCBI lineage: Eukaryota > Viridiplantae > Streptophyta > Magnoliopsida > Solanales > Solanaceae > Nicotiana > Nicotiana obtusifolia. Next base: position 86,824 of record MCJB01021952.1, on the reverse strand, counting down.
AATTAAAAAGGAGTATTCTTTCCCTATAGAAGAAATGAACATAATTTTTTTTAAATAAATAAAGAAATAGGAAAAGAAATATGGATTTAAGTTGTGTACGCTTGAGTTGGTAGCAGCTGGTTTTTAAGTGGCTAGATGTGTAAATATTATTTAGAACGTCTGTGTATAATAATTATACAAAGAAACAAGTACAAATAATAGATTTCGAGCACAATAAAGCAAATGAGTTGTAGTAGAATTCCAATCTCGAACTCATAACTGAGTGATGCTAGGATAGTTCTGGATCCGACTCTGGTCATGTCATCAATGGACTAGGATAGTTCTGTTAAGATGGAAACCGAGTGATGCTAGAAATTGGGGGGAAAGAGTTGGATGAATCATGAAATTTCTGATTGCAACTTTTATCTGTATATGTTTTGTTGTAAAGTTTCAACTATGTGGTAGAACTTTCAGGTATAGAAAGTCCGGAGAAATAGTGGACCTAAACTTCCATATTTCTCCGAATTTGGAAAACCATAATAATGGGATTAGGTGAAAACAATAGTTTGATATTTGAAGAGATTTCAGTCCGCTTTTGTTCCCATGGCATCTAGAGACGAGTGTAACTTATGACATGGTCATGAGATTCTGCATTTATTTTGTAGTGAAGTTCCTTGGCACTTATTTGGTGATGATGTTGAAGAACATTGGTTTGCTTATGTTTATTGAAAGAGAAAAAGAGGCATTTGGAACTATTATAGCCCTATTAAATTATTGCACCTGAGGGTGTGACCTAGTGGTCAATGAAGTGGATTGAGAACCATGAGATCTCAGGTTCAAATCTCAGCAGAGGCAAAACACTAGATCGTTTCTTCTCATCTATCCAAGCCGCGGTAGATGGAGTTACCAGGTATTTGTGCTGGTGGGAGGTAGTAGGTACCCCGTGAAATTAGTCGAGGTGCACAAGCTGGTCCGAATACCAGTGTTATAAAAATAATGCTGATATTAAATTGTTGTACCTCTTTCTTTACTAATAAGATAAAAGTTATTTACAAATATGTATGCCATAAACTATCTAAGGCAATTTCAGATTATTTGGGTGTTGCCTTAATCTCTCAATTAACTCGGTGGCTGAATCTATCATAGGTACTGGTACGTCATAATATTTATGTGACCAGCTCAATTGCCGTACCATCAGCAACATAAAGGTATCGATTGTGTCTCCATGTTGCCGGAGGGTTAGCAGAGGCATGGCTTGTGCGATGACCGCCACTCGTCTCAAGGGTACAGTACTGGACTTGTGAAAATTAATATGCTAGACTTTATCTTATTAGAGACATGGGAAAAGAATTTTGGACTTTAACTATGTGCCATCTGTTGTAAATGTACTCATGTTCTTAGTGGCTTTCTGTTTTGTCCCCTAAAGAATGGCGTCCAAGCTGTTGTTACAAAGTATTTTAGCAGACATAGTTTAGCTGGCAGTTGTTGAGAGGTTGTACTGATTTTTGGTAGCCTATTCTCATTTTCTTCCTGGTAGTGGCCATTATATTATTCCTTCTGAATGAAGATGAGCAAGATGCCGTGCTGTAGTTGGTTTTGCCTTGTGGTTCCTTTGTGTCACTGAAAGATCTTTATAGGGCTGAAGTTCTGTCAAAATTTCAAGGGTAGTTTTTTTTCTTTTCTTTTTTTTGTATCGGTAAAATTTCAAGGGTAGTTTTACTTAAATTAATTGCATGAAATGACCACTTCCAAGATGCAACTTGATATTGCCCAACTCCTGCTTATGCATGTGCATTTGTATTCTATCCAGGCCCTTTCTTGTTACATCTGATTGCAGGTTTGTTGAGCCATCAGCTGTTAGTCGTTGCTATCTGGTTGGCCAGCTATCAGAATGTAGTGGCTCTACATGTTCCACATAAAATAGGCGAAACTTCTTCCACATCTGAACTGGTTAGCCCTCCCAAAAGTGGAATCTTTGAACCAATTGAGATACCGCCTGCTGTCATACCTCGTTATCCTTTCCCAGTGAAGCCATTGCCACCAATGTACCCTTCGTTTCCGAAGACATATGACCCTGTCTTGACTGGAAGATGCCGTGTAAATTTCTCTGTTATTTCAAGCATCACAGATAAGACAGCATCTGATTGTACTCAGTCTTTGTCAACAGTTGTAGGAAATGTAATATGCTGTCCACAGTTCAATAGCTTACTCCACATATTCCAGGGATTTTACAGCAACCATTCTGATACTTTAGTTTTACAAAGTGCGGTAGCTGATGATTGCTTTAAAGATATCATCAGTATATTAGCTAGTAAAGGAGCAAACAGCTCAATTCCTGGCCTATGCTCTGTGAAGTCATCAAATCTAACTGGTGGGTCTTGCCCTGTGAAGGACCTTGGCACTTTCGAGAAAACAGTGAATACAAGCAAGTTGTTGGAGGGTTGCAGCACAGTTGATACTCTTAAAGAATGCTGTAGGCCTGTTTGCCAGCATGCTATTTCTGAGGCCGCGCTTCAGATCTCAGGAATAAAGACGAGTCTTGGTGGTAAGAACATAGTTGGAGTGCCTAGTGAAATTGATACACTTAATGACTGTAAAGGAGTGGTCTATTCATGGATTGCAAGAAAACTACGATTTGATGATGCCAATTCTGCATTTCGGTTGTTATCCTCCTGCAAAGTTAACAAAGGTTAGTTTTTGACACATCTGGCCCTGAATGTGTTTGTGAGATTTTTATTCTACTAGAAGAACTATGTTTCTCGTTCTGTTCTATTTGACTATGCTAGAGTTCCTCCAAAATTATTATGGCGAACCTGACTCTAATCTCATATGTATATTTTTGTTAACACGGGGTTCAGATGTTTGATTTTTGGCTACTCCGACTGAGACGCATTCAATAGAAATTTTTCTATCGCCATAGGGGTTAAAATAACAGCCCATGACTTCTACTTGTTAGTGGAGCAAGTTTTCCTCAAGTATATTGTATGTCCCCTGCCACACGTGTTTGAGGATAAAATCTTCTGTCCTTTTTCTTTTGGGATGAAAATCAGATCTTCAGTCTTTCATGCTGATCCTGGTTAGGATGTTGCTTTAGGAGCCTATAGGACCTAGCTTTCGAGGGCTCAAGAATGATCTTTGTTTAGTAAGATCTGGTATCTTCCTTGTGACTTGTTAGAGCAGTGCTTTCATCCTTTCCTATTTGATCTAAAATTGTGGCTTGAAAATCGCAACAATGACTGATAAAACAAAATATTAACTGTGAAGGACATAGAGATTAGCAAAATTCATTGAGGTGAAGATGACTGAATTAACATCAGCTCCCCCACCTTCCCCCAAAGAAAAAAGAAAGAAAGAAAAAGCTACTGGTGACTAAAATATAAGTACTAAATTCCTTTTTACCATGTATATAAACAACTTGATTCCTTTCTACCACTGAAAAGGGTACATTCCTTGTAACTGGAGAAGTAAAAGATTCAACGAAGTAATTCTAGTTAGCTGTACAACTTATATAAGCAATTGCTTATATTTGTCCTTAATTCTTATGGCTTGTATTACAGTGTCTTGCAAAAGGCTCAATTACAATCTGATCCTGTTATAACTTTTGAATAAAAGTGGTTTTCCTTTTGCACGCTTGGCTTCCAAGTTTCACTTACTCTGTAGAGATATGCCATTTTCGGCTACTCACAAGAAAACGTGACACTTTGCGCATCCTTAAAGTTAACCCCCCCCCCACCCCCACCCCCC
>MCJB01021952.1:0-82995 GCA_002018475.1 Nicotiana obtusifolia | reverse complement strand
AAAAAAAAAAGAAATAAAAAGAAAAAAGAAAAAGAAAATTGCAATTCCTTAAACGTTGACATCTGAGATTCAGAAGTTAGGAGCTATATTTCCTTGTCTGTTTAGAACATAGCTTTATTTTTATCTTCTATTTACCACAAGTTGGCCCTATTTTGCCAAATTTTTCTCCTCCATATGAAATTATCCAGTTTTTCCTTGGAATTAAGCTCAAATAATGTGAAATGAAGAAGCAGCTACCTTCGATGGATTAGAGTCGTATATGGTCCAGTTAAAATGGGATTATGCTTGAGATCAGAGCTAAGAAGTCATCCACTTGTTGTATATTCTTGTCTTTCTTACACCAAATGAGAAGGACAAACAGTTTGTGGATTATCCACCTTTATCAAAAGTCTAAACTCGAATATTTTCTTAAATCTAATTGTACCTATGTACCATACCTTCTACAACAACAACCATAACAAACATGCCTCAAACCAAAACTAGTTCGGGTTGGCTCACACCAGCAGAATTGTACCATCCGTTCTAGCATTATCAGTTGTGGTTAGGGGCATATTTTTAATCAGTTTTCTTTTGGTTTGCAGCGTGTCCCCTGGAATTCAAGCAACCGTTAGAAGTGATCAATGCCTGCAGAAATTTAGCCGCTCCTAGTCCTTCATGTTGTAGCTCATTAAATGCCTATATTGCTGGGATGCAGAAGCAGATGTTGATTACAAATCAGCAAGCAATTATGTGTGCTGCGGCATTTGGTTCTATGTTACAGAAGGCTGGGGTCATGACAAATGTTTATGAGCTTTGTGATGTTGACTTGAAAGACTTTAGTCTTCAAGGTGATTGTTCATTTTTTAATTTTGTTTTTTAATCGCTTGTTGATTTCTATTGTTTTTATCTGATGTTCACTTTCTTTGTGATTGGCGTCTGATTGCAATGGAGCAGCATATGGGCAAGAAGGTACTAACTCTATTATTTTGTATGCTTTTTCATTCTCTGATTTGCTGTTAATAAATATTCGCCCGTTTTCTTTCTTTAGCATAAAACACTCAATTTTATAAATTTTCATACGAAGATATTTGGATATAAGTTATTTCTCTTAGAAACTCTGAACTAGTTATGCTATTATACATATCAGTGATTTCAACCAATATAAGCTCCTAAAGAACTTGGAACTTTTAGATAGATTGAGAAATTGCAGTTTTGTTACTGTTGTAGGACGCTGTCTTTCCATCTGCCATAATGGTGTAATAAAGATTTTATGGGCTAATTACCAAGTACTTGTGCTGGTGGGAAGTAACAGGTACTCGTGGAATAGTTGAGGTGCGCGCAAGTTGGCCTGGTTACCACCATCATAATATTTTTCTTTTCTAAAATAAAGATATTATGGGCCTTCTGTATCTCATGCCGACGATAGTTATTACCTCTTCCCGCAGCCCTGCAACTATTGTTTTATCTAACATTAGCATACATTTAGTACTGTTGGACTGTCAGTTGAAGTGAGTTTCTTTTTCCATTTTCTGGATAAACTGAATCTAAACTTTCAGCCCTTACTCTTAGTGACGAGAATATGAATAATTGCTCTATGGTACCGTACAAGTATCATGATACCTTAGAGCAGGTTCCCTACAGCTAGCTTACTGGTCATAATAAGTGAGTATTCGCCTTTGATAATTAAGCTACTTAACTCTCTTGCACAGGGTTGTAAATAGCGCTCGCCTCAGCTAATAGCGTGAGGCGAGGCGATGCGAGCTTCCATCGCCATTTTACTCTATAGCGTAGCGTTTTCAAAGAGGTGAGCGCCTCTGCCTCTGTAGCGTGTGGCGACCTGTAGCGTCGCTTTTTGCAAAAAAGAAAAGAAGAAGGCAGCAGCAGCGATCTGCGATTAAAACAAAAAATTAGGGCTTGCGATTTCTTTACTCTTTCTCCTTCAAGTTGACAGCAGACCTACAGCAGTCCAGCGATTTCCTTTCTTCTTCAAGTTTCTTCGTCAGGTATGCTTCTCTTCATCTCTTTTCTTCTTTCTTGTTCTCCTTTCTTCTCCTCCTTTCTTCTTTCTTCGAGTTTCTGCTTTGCTCTATCCAAATTTTTTCTTTCTTCTTTCTTCTTTCTTCTTTCTCCTTTCTTTCTTTCTTCCTTTTTCTTCTTCTTCTTCTTTTCTTTTTTTTTTTTTTTTTTTGGGGGCTCTGTTTTTTATCACTGCTGCTGCAACAAAACAAAGTCTGTTTTGCTCTGTTTTTTCTTCCTTTTTCTTCTTCTTCTTCTTCTTCTTCTTCTTTTTGGCTCTGTTTTGATCACTTCTGCTGCACTCAACAGAATAGAGTCTGAGAAAAGCTCCGTTTTTTCTTCATTTTTTTCTTCTTCTCTCCTTTTTTTTATTTTTGCTCTGTTTTTTATCGAGCAAAAAAGGTGCTGCAGTCAACAGAACAGAGTCAGAGAGCTTCTTCAGTTCTTCTTCTCTTCTTCTTTCTTCAGTCTATGTTGCTTGTTTTAGACTTTTAGTGTATGAATCTACTATGACTATCTATTGAGTTTTTAACTTTTGAATTGATATATTTATCAATATATTATTGCTATTGAGTTTTTAGTTATATATATAATATTTTATTTTTTTTGTATAAATTGTCGCTACACATCAAAAAGGCGAGCGCTTCACTGCTCGCCTCTCGCCTCAATGAAGCGGACCCTCGTCGCTATTTGTCGCCGCACACTATTCAAAACACTGCAGTCTTGCAACGGTGTGCACCCTCACGAATATATAAAGGTGTCGTTGGGTTATTTTCAATTGATTAGCTGCTGATTTAATGGGATGGGACCATCAAACATAGTTGCTCGATGACGATTTGTAAGAGCATGAATGCAAGGAATTGTCTTGCATTCCTTACATTGTTTAGGGTGTAGAAATGCAAAGAAAAGTTAAATAATCCTAACAAAAGCAGCACCAGTGCCATCTGCTCTAATAAAGTTCTGCCATTTTTTAGTAGGTTGTCACTGATTTTAAGCTTGGCAATTTCATTACTCCTGATTCACCTATTTCATTCCACAATTTGCACGCGTACTACTCATGAGAAGTGAGCACTTGAAAGATTATCCTCTAGCTTAGGGATAGCTGGAATTGTATGCATGCATCCGCAGTTGTTGGTAAGCAAACTGAAATTCATAGCTGTGTTTGACTGAAAAAATAAGTGCAACTGCGGGTTACATGCCAGTATTTTGTCAGTGTTGCTTTTTGCCTTGTGGAATGCATCTTAGGTTTTCTTGGTGTAGGTTGTACTTATTTTGTCATTTAAATTAATTAGCAGGGTGCTTACTTCGAAGTTATCCAGCAGATCTGGTGTATGACAACTCAACAGGTTTCAGCTTTACTTGCGATTTAAATGACAATATTGCTGCTCCATGGCCTTCATCATTGACCGGCACATCTTTTTCTCTATGTGCTCCCGGTAATTAACTTAACTTCACATTAAATTCTCTTTCTTCCAAACTGAAGCTACTTTTGGCATATAGCTCCATATTTAATTATCTTTACGGCAAATAAATGTCTTGATGAATTGCTTGAATTTGCAGAGATGTCGTTGCCGGCATTACCAACATCAGAGACATTAGGAAATTCTGGTGAGTATCTTTCATTTTCAACCTTCTTTTGTTTATTCCTGTAATGACATTTATTTTCAAACGTCATACTAGGTTTTGCTTTCTTCTCAAGATGGAATTGCATTTATCATTTCCCTTGAAAGTGAGTTTCAGCCATTGGACGACAATTGCATCCTATCAAGTGAAACTGAAATAGATTTCTGTTTCTATTATGGATACAAACTATATAGAACTGCACATGCAACTGTCTTTTCATGAAATATTTTGCAAATTCTCCCCCGCTTTTCTTCCTTTTTCTTTTGGGTAGTGGGGTGGGGGATGGTGTACACAATTTAGCCCCGTGTTTTGTTCTTTAAGAAAGGTCGTAGGGCCATGTTAATGTAGGAATTACTCTGTTTTTAGGTTATATATTGATGCATGTATTGATGCCTTGATTGCAGGCTGTCCCGTGGTGGAGTGGATCTCCTTGTGCCCATTCTTCTCTTTTTTATTTCTATATTGTTTTGAAGAGATTTTCCAGAAAGCTGATCCAGTTTGAATTAGAGCCCTGTAGGTTGTTAGTGAATGACCAGATCACGTGTATATATTTGAGTATATGTGTAGCCGCTGCAATTAGGATAATCTACAGATTGCTTGCAAGCTTGTCTCTTATAATACTTACTCTGCTATTTTGCCCACAATACTATTCAAAAAGGAGGGGAAAAACGAGCACAACTACTGTCGTCTTCCTGCATGTGCGAAAAATTTAGTAAAAACAGATAGAGCAACAAATGAAGAGGTCTGAGTTCTTTCATCCTGTGTTGCTAGATATTATGATAGTATTGTGCTGGAAAAAAGCCAAAGAAAAATAATAGTACTTATATTTTAATTTTTGTTCTTTTTCCACCTTGCTGCTGCTAGGTATTTAACATAATACTAGAGAAACAAGAATGAGAAATCCAGTCGGGAAATGAAGTATTCCCCTAGACCTCTCCAGTAGAAACACAAAAATAAAAGGAGACAATTAGTTGTTGAAGATTTAATTTTGTTTCCAAGAGAAACAAGTTCGACTTAGGAAAACATTAGTGATCATCTACCAATCTGCTATATTAACAGGTGCATAATCCATGTACCATCTCTATGATTTAATCCAACAGCTAACTTTCCAGCAAATAATAATTTAATGTATTTCAACCTTTTCACTGTACTTACTCTCCCTTTTCATAAAGTCAGGCTTTGTTACCATGCAAAAATTTAAACTTGAGTAAAAGTGACATTGCGATAGATATAATTTATCACTTTTTATTCATATCTTTACAAGCTTAGACAAAGGATGCAAACATAATTGCACATTAGAAATCAGCTGAGTAATCATAAACTCAGGCCTTATTGCACACATATGATATGAGTATGTATAGAGATTTTAATTAATCATTACATTTTTGACAAGGATCAGTTAATCTTGGGTTCCAGTACAAATTAAAGATCCATCAGTGCGGAAAAGTTTACAACCTTCATCTGCTGTGCAACAGTTGACACATACTGGACTAATTTGTTCATCTCCTGAAGCGGGACAAGTCATGTATGCCACTTCATTATCACAAAACTGGAGACATGACTTGGCATTTACATATTTCACCTCATTAATTCCCAACAGAAATATACCTATAAATTAAAGCACATAAAGTAAAGATATAAAATAACATTTTGGCTAGATATGTCTCAAATATATATATATATATATATATATCAAAGAAGCCTTACCAGATAATAGGAGAAGAGAAAGGATACTAGATTTGTAAAAGGCCATGTTTCTCTGACGCTGATTTGAGGATGTTATCCTTCCTGTTAAGCTATTTATATATATAGAGGTAACAAACGATTACTAAAATACAATTAGGAATGACATTTTCTCATTCCGGAATTAGATAACTAACGTAGTTGTCAGAATGGACAAGATATTGCTTGGTCAAACGAAACTCTATGCAGCCTTCACATTTAATTGTACGCCAAGCACATTAAACAGTAACACAGTTCTTGCCTAACAATTTCTATATAAATCATGTGCGCAATTTCTTAATTAGCATTACACTCCTTAAAATTCATCTTCTTCTATCTCCAATATAGAGTTTGAATATTACAACTCACATTTTGAGCCATAATACCACGTATTTCGTTTGAGAACATTGTGGGCTTGAGACTGAGATTCACTTGAACATTTTTCTCTGAAAATATATATTGAACGTCATATCTCTACTTGCTATTGATTTAGGGTCTAATTCTCTATATCTCATAATTTTTTTTTCTTTCATTTGAAATATAATACTGTTTATTCGTAATACGTTTTTTCTGAAAATATATATTGAATATCTGTAATATTATTAAACCACATTAATTCATACATTGCAAATATTACATGCATGGCCGTTGAATTTGTAATACTATACACAATTAAATGAAGTATGTTGACTAATTTTCATTCAAATAAGCCATTATACACACAAAAAGTCAAGACTCATAGCGGGGTAGTTTTCCTAACCTTGACCAAAGGTATAATAGAAACCAAGTTAACCTTATCACAACATGTCCGGTTGGATAGATATACTTATTAATAGATTTTTAAGACTTTTACATCTCTGTAAACTTTAGTTTCGTTGGTGTTAATTTTGAGAATCTTACGGAAATGTAAATTTGTCAAAACTAGCCAAGTACATATAAAATTGAAAACTCAAATTAATAAGGATTCTTTTTCTCCAAGAATCACACGCAAAGATTTCCTTCCATAATTTTAAGCGTGATCAACAATACTAAATGCAAGATGGAAAAGAAATTTCATGGACGGGATAGCAAACAAGGTGATGAATACTATATATATATATATATATATATATATATATATATATATATATATTGTATATGTATAAGATTCCAAAAATATAAGCAAAAAGGGATCTTTTTCAATGGGTATGGTTAAAATTCATTGAAAATATATAGATGAGTCAATATACAGAATTTGAGAAGGATTGAAGGTGATTTGGAATCAAAATTCGTAGTTAAAATCGTGTTCAAAAAATTCTTCTGCGACACATGTATCTCACACACATGTATACATATAGAGGGATATCTAGTGTAGAAGCTATGGGTTCAACTGAACCCATAGCTTTCACTCATACCCTGTATTTTTGCCCAAAAAATTATTAAATATATACAAATAATAAATTTTGAACCTATTAAATTAGATGAGATGTGGTAGAATTGTGACTCTAAACCCATAAAGTTTAAAACTTGATTCTTCCTCTGTATACATAGATATACATATGATACACATTTGATACAAATATGATACATATGTGATACACAAATGATACAAAGTGTGATACACATATCATCTTTTTTCATGTTCATCTTCTATTTCGAATTTTAATTCAAACCACCTCAAATCTCTACCAATAATTCCAAAACTGAGATTTAAACTCGTTAAAATTTATCCAATCTATTCCAACAATACCACTCAAAAGAAAGCAAAAATTTAATATTTTTTGGCTACAAATAGCTAATTGGCTAATATTGATAATATTTTGTGAATTGGCTAATTTTTGTATTAACTTACTTTTGGGCTGACATAACTCATAATTTTTCCTTTGAAGAATTAACTCAAATAGCTGGTGGAGATATAATATATGCATAATTTATGTATTATATATGTATAATTTTGTATAATCAATATATAATCTATGTATATGGCTAGAAAAAGTAAACAGTTACTAAGACCAGCTATTTGTGTAAGGATCCCTTTTCTTTTTCCTATTCTCTTTATTTTGAAATTGATGGCCCATTTAAGTTGTCCACAACGATCATTTAAACATTTTAACTTTTCAAGTGATCAAATAGATATTTTTCCTTCACGCAGGTGTAGGGTGCTTATCGGGCGGATCGGACGGATAATTGCGCTTAATGGTTTGGCTTATAGGCTATCGAATTATAAATGTAGTAATCCGTTAGACATCCAATAAGACAAAGGGTGGATTGGTATGGGATTGATATTATAGTGCTGTTATCGGGCGATATATCGGCTAAACCAAATAAAATTTTTTTGAACAATCAATACCAAACGGCAAAATGCATAGTTCAAACTGTCTCTGTTAGTTGTAGTAACTTTTCTTGATTAGAAGCCAAAGATGACTACCAATGCCATTAGCTACAGACAGATGACAGTTCTATCGAGAATTAGAAGGGATTTAGCCATTTAGGTTTTAATAGTACTTTTTATACAAAGGGGTGAAAGTATAAATATAAAAATTCTTAACAGGTTAACGGTTTATTCGATAAGAAAATTGAGTAATCCCCCACACCGTTAAGCCGTTATTTATAAAATCTCAATTCGTTCACCATCCATTACCTCGATAATCCGATACCAATAAGCCAATAAGTCATCAGTTCGACCTACGCAAGTGTGTCTTGTACACATCTCTCACTAACATGACAAATCAGGTGTGTCTCACTTTAGATTGAGCGCGTGATAGCCTTTAATATTGTGTTTTTCTCTTTTTTAAGAACTAAATTTTTTTATTTGGGCTCCACGATTCCACCACCCTAAGCCGCCCAATGACCCTTTCTCCCTCATAACATACCCTTTACACCACCATCCACTCGCTTGAATTCAAGACACAATTCAACTTTTTATAAATTTTATGCTTGAGTAACAATCAATCAAAAAAATCACAATGAAAACGAAGAAGAGATATGGGTGAGGAGTTCGGTCTCTAATCAAGAAATAGAAGCAGCATCAGCAAATTAGGGGGAAAGGAAAGGATAGAAGAAAAGGGGAGGATGGAGTGGAGACTTTGTGTCTCTAGTGATAAAAAGAAGAAGAAAGGATCGGTTCTGCCTAGTGAAGAAGAACCTGGGTGAAGATTGAGGGATACAAGGTACATTTTTTTGATTATAGGTGTCTGTTTGGTCACTTGAAAAGTTAAAGTGCTTCAATGATCCTTGTATGATCGTTGTGGATAACTTTAAAAAGTCATCTATATATTTCACCTTTTGAAAAACTTTCTAAATCGGGAAGAAAGGATGTCAGAAAAGCAAATAACTCGATTTCGAAATTGATAACAAGAACGATGAATACTTTTATTCAAAGTCAAGATGGTTCTTACGAGTTTTAATGGTTCTTTAAAAATAGAGTAAGTCGACCTAACTGAATCTACCTAACTGAATATTAAGTTTCGCTAATAAAATTATACTTTTTGATGTAATTCTATAATTAATGTATGTTTTATTTTTTATATTTTAAAAAATTATCAAATCAAACTGAATAGATTTAAATATATACTTTATATATTAAACTATAAATAATAGAACATTCAACATAGTGATCTTGGACCTTAAGTCTTGGGTTGGATATGAACAATAACAACAACAATAGACCTAGTATATTACCATCAGGTGGGGTCTAGGGAGGGTAGTTTGTATGCAGATCTTACCCCTACCTAATAAAGGTAGAGAGGCTGTTTCCTATAGACCCTTGACTCGAAAAGGGTAAGGAGAAGAAGGGGAAAAGCAAGAAAAGAGAGAAGAGAAAGAAGGAGATAAAGGATAAGTAGTACCTAATAATAACAGGGAATACAATACCTGGGGCGAACAAAACCACATAACGGCAGTATAGATCTAAGAATATGAAGGGATATGCATGCTACTAAGACTATTGGTGAGCAAATAAGAAACTTCCAACTGCTTACTAACTTTCTGCCCTAATCTTTGACCTCCACACCCTCCTATAAAAGGTTATGTCCTCATTGAGCTGAAGCAGCGCCATATCCTGCATAATCACCTCTCCCTAGTACTTCTTAGGCTTACCGCGACCTCTTCTCAAACCCGTCATGGCCAACCTCTCACACCTCCTAACGGGAGCACCAATGCTTCTCCTCTTAACATGTCCGAACTATCTCAGCCTCGACTCCCGTATATTGTCCTCCACGAAGGCCACACCCACTTTGTCCCGAATAGCTTCATTCCTAATCTTATCTCTCCTGGTACACCCACACATCCATCTCAACATCTTCATTTCTGCTACTTTCATCTTCTACACATGGGAGTTCTTGGCTGGAAACACTTTACCGCATACAGCATAGTCGGTGAAACCACAGTCTATAAAATTTAACCTTAAGTCTTGGTGGCACATTCTTATTACATAAAATACCGGATGCGAGCTCCATTTCATCCACCCCGCTCCAACGCGATGTGTGACATCGTCGTCAATCTCCCCGTTACATCTACGACTGTTTCATGGGTCCCGTCATTGAATCCGCACTCCAAGTATTCTATTTTGGACCTGCCCAACTTGAAACCTTTAGACTCCAAGGTCTGTCTCCAAACCTCCAACCTCCAACCTCGCGTTAACTCCGCCTAGCGTCTCGTCAATCAACACCATATCATCGAAAAAAAAGCATGTACTAAGGCACATCCCTTGGATGTGTCGCGTCAGTACATCCATCGCCAAGGAAAATAAAAATGAGCAAGAGCTGATACCTGGTGCAGCCCCATCACAACAGGAAAATGCTCCGAGTCATTTCCCACAATCCTCACCCGAGTCTTAGCACCATCATATATATCCTTAATCACCTTAGTGTACGCTAATGGAATGCCGCTAGCCTCCAAACACCTCCATAGAACCTCCCTTGGAGCTTTATCGTACGCTTTCTCAAGGTTAATGAATACCATATGCAAGTCCTTCTTCCTTTCCCTATATTGTTCCACTAGTATCCTCACCAGGTGAATCGCTTCCATAGTCGAATGCCCCGACATGTATCCGATATGGTTCTCGAAAATAGACACGCACCTCCTTACTCGGGCCTCCACCACCCTCTCCCAAATCTTCGTAGTGTGACTCAACAGCTTTATACCCCTATAGCTATTTCAATTTTCGATATCACCCTTGTTCTTGTACAATGGAACTGTCGTACTCCACCTCCATTCTTCGGGCATATTCTTCATCCTGAAAATAACATTAAACAATCCAATGAGCCACTCCAAGCCTGCTATAGCGACCCGACTGGTTGTTTTGAGCATTTGCATTCTGTTAAGCCGTTTGAAGTCTTGAGTAGCTTCATATGATGTAATATGACTTGCGTCGTCGGTTTTGGTTTTTAGGTGTTTCAGAATTAGTTTGGAAGAATGAATTTCATGTTTGAAGCCTTAGTTGGAAGAGATGATCGAGTTTGACTTTTGAGTATTTGACCTCGATTGGAGTTTTGATGATTCTATTAGGTTCGGATTGGACTTGAGGGCGTATGCCCGGATCTGCATTTATATGTTTCTGGAAGGTTTCGGCACTAATTGGCGAAAGTTGGCAATTTGAAGGTTTAGAATGTTCATAAGTTTGATGGGGAGTTGACTTTAGTGATATCGGGGTCGGATTATAGTTCTAAGAATTGGAATAGTTTCGCTATGTCATTTGGAACTTGTGTGTAAAATTTGAGTTCATTCCGAGTTGATTTGATAAGGTTCGATACGAGTTTTGAAAGTTGAAAGATTCAAAGTTCATTAAGTTCGATTTGAGGCACGATTCGTGGTTTTGATGTTGTTACGGGTGATTTGAGGCTTCGAATAGGTCCGTGTTATGTTATGGTACTTGTTGGCATGTTCGGACGGGGTTCAGAAGGGATCGGGCGTGTTTCAGATCAATTTTGGACCATTTTCTTCATATTTGCATTGCTAGTTTCGACTGGTGTCTGGTGCCCCAACTGTTCTTCGAGATCGCAAAGATGGAGGTGCGATCGCGTAGAGGAAAATCTGGAGCCGGTTTTGTGACATTCAGAACTTCACATGCACATTGACATGTAGGCATAGAGATGTACTTTCCGCATGCTATCTGAAATTGAATATCTTATCTGTTGTTGAAAGTATTTGGGTAAAAATCATAGATTTTTGACTTACTCATATTTTGGGAATTTTAGTGAAATATTTGGGTTTTACTGTTATACTTGAAAAACATGCCTATTTTCCGTAACTATGAACGAGCTGAGCATCATATCTTTGTGTTATTTCTTGTACTACTTTTATTATATTGTTATGAGTTGTTGTTGGACTCTGACCGTTGTCCAAGCCCGTCATTACTTTCAACCTAACGTTAGATTTGTTACTTATTGAGTACATGGGGTCGGTTGTACTCATACTATACTTCTGCACCTTGCGTGCAGATTTTGGAGCTAATATCACCGTGTATGGTGGGAGCTGGCTTTGAAGATGAACCTGCGTTCCGGTTGTGCCTCTTGTTCATGGTAGCTTTAGATTTATAAAAAAGTTTTGTGTATGTACATTTCAAACAAATGATGTAGTTATTTCATACTTTCTTTGTAAACTCTAAGTCTTAGAAGCTCATGATTTGTACTACTAGTCCTTTGGAAATTCTTGGTCTAAAAGTTCAGTTAGATTATCATTATTTCTCTCAGTGAATCTCTAATTGAATTGGATTGTTGCTAATTAGCTTACCTAGCGGGTTGGGTTAGGTGCCATCACGACTAGTTGGATTTTGGGTCGTGACAAGTTTGTATCAAAGCTCTAGGTTCATAGGTTCTATGAGTCATGAGGAAGTGTCTAGTATAGTCTTGCGAATCGGTATGATGACGTTCATACCTATCCTAGAGAGGCTACATGGCATTTAGGATAAACTTCCCATCTTTCTTTCCTTATCGTGCGACATTGATTCAGTTTGAAGCGTATCTCTTTAAATTCCATCCACTTACTCGTACGCGCATGTGAGCGCTTGGTATCAGCTATACATCAACAGCTTGTGGAATTCCATGGATGAGTGTGAGATGTGTCTTCTGTGTTTTAGTGATGGGCTAGTCTAAAGGTCCTGAGGCCGGGTTTGGACCGTTAGGCTCGGTAGTTTTAGTTGTGTGGGCATGTGCTTTCGAACTTCTATGTCCAGTGGTGTCCCTATGAGTGGGACTGGGGCTTGGTGAGTGGTTGGATGGCTATATGATGAGTAGGATGTGACTGCAGGAAGCGTTCAGATGGTTGAAATGTGTTGAGAAGAGTTTACTTAAGATGTGAAAAGGGCTATTGAGTGCTTCATTTCTCTGGATGTGTTATACGGTCTGGAGTTATGGGGATTTTGAAGGGCTCTTTCATGTTATTTCATTTATGGGACGAAGTATATTCTTATGTCTTGTTGACGAGTTTAGACTCGAGGGGATGCAATGATCGCATAGTAGTCGTGGCCATGAAGGGGTATAGATGGAAGCCAGTTGGGGCTAAGCATGTGGGTTATCTCCTGCGGGGTAGTCTACGAATGTATAATCTTTATGATGTTGTGTGGATAGTTTCTTTCTATCAGTGAGTTATATATGTTGTGATTTGAGTTTGGATCAGTTGAGAAAGTCAACTTGATTGTCACAAGGATGAATGCGAGATTAGCAGATGATTTGAGGTATTGAGTGGTTTGTGTTGCATGAGCTTATGAAGGATTAAGTTGAATTTCGGTGCGGGATTATGGCAGTAATAGAGTATGGTTATTGTGAGTTATCGAATGTTTGGATCTATGGCTTCGAGCTAAGTGGTGGAGTCTGCTATCGACGATTTGCTTGCATGGTTGAGTGTTGTACTAGTTTCGATTTGAGGCATACTTGTGGATCAGTTATGACTTGCAGAGGATGATTTTGAAGATGACTTGAGTAAGGAATTTCTGGATGGATGATGTATTACACCTTATGGACATATGGAAGTCTTGGGAATGGTTTAGGGTTGTTGTTCGTGATGTATGTAATGTACTAAAAAAAAAGGGATCACTCGATTGCTTAAAGGTGTGGATTACTTCTTTGGGTGCTGAAGTGCTAATGGAGCACAGATCATTCAGCTCATTTGGGAAGTTCATTTGAGATTCGAATAGGGTGGATAACTCTCGAGAAAGTTATAAGGAGTTTAAGATTAATATGTGGCATTTGAGAATTTTTTTTCCAGATTTGTATATGGCTAGAATCTGGGATTTGCATTGGATGGTGTTAGGATTTGTGGTATTTCTATATCATTATAGATTTTACATTCTAGTAATAGGAAGGTGAAGGAAATGGCTTTAGATTTGCAAAATGTCTCTTTAGAGTGGGTGTCTCAGTTGTGGTACTTTGGGGTACTTAAGAGGGAATACATCGGCTTATAGGTCTTAGGGTGATGTGGTTTTATGCTAGGATCTCTTGTGGTGAGCTTTAGGTAAGAATCATGATGTTCTGGCAAGGAGAGGTGTCAACTTGAGGGTAATTCGGAAAGAACTTTGAGAAAGAGGACAACTTGATAGTAGGTGGATCAGCACGGTAAAGGATATGATCGGTTCTTTGGGTACTTATGATGTGATGAGTCTTTACAGGTGTTTTGTGGCAATACTCTTGGGGTTGGCGACCTGCGTGGCTTGGTTGAGTTAGAGAGATTTAGTTTTGACGGATTGGTTATGTGCAAATGGGTTTCGAAGAGTTCTCGATGGTTTCTACCCCGTTTTGAGATGGATATTTTCTACTGGCACGAGGAGTATGTTGCGTGTTACGTTTTTCTCTTGGATGGGATCAAGAGGAAGGTTTCTAGCTATTTGAGTATGTATTCTACTTGTGATTCAAAGTTGATAATGAGATTCTCGTACTTTTTATATAATGGCATGATAGATGTTATGTGTTGTGTGAGATTGAGATTTGCATGTGCAAGGTCACGATTCAGTTCGAAGAGAAGGTCATGAATTCTTAGACAACATGGATGGTTTCGGATGACTAGATGAATGCTATTACCACTTGGTATTGCCTGAGAAGGGTGCACATTTCAGAAGGCGCACTGTGTATTGACTTACAGATGCTTCATTGGTATTGCGATACTCACCTGGTTGATCGACTACTGATGTTCAAATTTTGCTATGTGGTACAGACGAATTATAGAAGTATTCCTCGTGAGATGATTGTGTATGAGAGATGTGTTAGACATTTGGGTGGTGGAGTTTGGATCGACTATGGTAATTTATGTGTTCTATGGATTTGGAGACTGGATTTCTAAGACGTAGATTCTTTCAGGGTTGCGGACTGTGAAGATGTTGCCAAAGTTAGCTAGATGGTAGTACGTGCTATGGTTAGGTTATTGTGGACTTTTGGAAGGCCATTTATCCATTTGGGGATGACTGGAGTTGATTTGGGGGGCCCATTGGTAGGCCCAATGAGGATGTGCATTCTACATTGAGTCGGATTTGTTGACTCAGCACGGTTAGTGTTGAGGGGTGAGTCATTCTATGTGCCACTCTTCTATGCTACGAGGGGTTGTGATTTATTGGTTATATGCACACATGATGAGATTATGTTTGGGCATTGTAGCGGAATTCGAGCAAGATGGTTATTGGAGTGTTAAATGGTTGATTACGCCTTGGTTATGGTCTTTCCGGGCTGTGGTATATTGTGTTATTTGCTTCTCCATGGTTATGGTCATGCACTTCGTGTACTTGATGTCGATTTGCGTGTGGTTGTTGATTTTGAGCATTGTGGCTTGAGGTATTTCATAGGACCGGTGTTGGATGGGGTCACGCATTGCAGCAGAGTTATGTTGGGGTATGATTCTTTGTGTTAGATCCGTATGTCTTGGTTCTACTATGTATGATGGGTTCATAGCATTGCGGCTGTGGTGGTACTTGTTCGGCTTGCGAGACGGTTCTCTCATTTGAGTCATTTTTCATGTTTGAGTACATTTGAATTGTTGCTTGCTAGTGCATAGATTGCACAGTTGTGACTTTAGGTTGTATTGGTATGGTGTGTCAATGGAATAGTTGTGTTTGATGAGGTAAGGTCATTGGACATAGAATGGATACTATCAGATTTGATTATGGTATGTTAGGAAGAATAATATCGGAAGTCGGCTAAGAATTTGGCTTTGGCTCTTGTTGGACGAGTGAGAGAGCTCCATGGCTTGTTGATATGATGAGTGGTTATGAGCTTCTGCATGTTTCTTTCATCATCGGCAGTGTCCGAAGGTTTTGAACGAGGTTTTATTTGATGTGAGGTTTATTACCGGTATTGGGTTTGTTTTGAGCAACTACTATGATCGAAAATCATTGCTACGAGTATGCGAGTTCTATGGTATATCATGTGATTACATCTTGGGTTATGGATATGACTTGATACAGCTGGTTCAAACTTATACAGTGTGTAGATGCGAGATTCGGGTCTTGTAAGAAATTTCGGATGTTGGAAATTAGGTTCTAAGGCTTACAGACTAAGGTTAAAGTAATGAGCTTCAGTTATGTTGTGTTGTCAGGCTTACATGGATTGGGGTGATGTGAGATCACCCCCGGGTTTGTGCATGGTAAGGTTACACGACGATTTGATGGCTTTGGAACGATTCTGGGCACGTCCGAGGACGAACATATGTTTAAGTGGGGGAGAATGTATCTACTCGACCGGTTGTTTTGAGCATTTACATTCCATTAAGTCGTTTGAAGTTTTGAATAGCTTCATATGATGTATTATGAGTTGTGTGAATCGTCGGCTTTGGTTTTTAGGTGTTTCGGAATTAGTTTAGAAGAATGAATTTCATGTTTGAAGTCTTAAGCTGGAAGAGATGACTATGTTTGGCTTTTGAGTATTTGACCTCAGATCGGAGTCGGATTGTTGTTCCGGGAATTAGTTTCAGAATTCGTTGTTTTGATGTTGTTACGGGTGATTTGAGGCCTCGAGTAGGTCCGTATTATGTTATGGTACTTGTTGGCATGTTCGGACGGGGTTCCGAGGGGCTCGGGCGTGTTTCGGATCGATTTTCGACCATTTTTCTTCATATTTGCATTACTGGTTTTTGCTGGTGTCTGGAGCCCCAACTGTTCTTCGCGATCGCGAAGATGGAGGTGCAATCGTGTAGAGGAAAATCTAGAGCTAGGTATCTTCTTCTTTGCGTTCGCGAATATTCGTCCGCGTTCGTGTAGGTTGCTGGAGCTTGAGCATTACGTTCGCACAAGTGGTTACGCGGTCGCGCAGTGTAGAGCTAGGCTGGGAAGGTCTTCATGACTTATTCATCACGTTCGCGTGCCTGGGGCCACGTTCGCGTAGAGATTCTTCGAGGGTTAGCATTTCATGCTTCGCGATAGCGAAGCTGGTTCCGCGATCGCGTAGAGTATTTTAGGGGCAGTGCATTTTTCTTCTTCGCGATTGCGATGTTATTTCAACGATCGTGATTCACTGATCCGTCCAGTGATTATAAGTGCTCTATTTCCGGGGGTTCAGCCTTTTTAACATATTTGGAGCTATGGAGCTCGGATTGAAGGGGGTTTTAGAGGCGATTTTCACCACATGGATTGTGTTTCGAGCCATTCGGAGGTCGGTACGTGCGGGATGGCATTTCTAGAGTATTGTTTGACTTGCTCGATATTAGATTCGATTTGTTAGAGGTACGTTACACTTTTAAGCTGGATGTTGAGGGTATGAATCCCTGAATATACATGTTATGCGTTGGTGTTGAGGTAACGCACATGATAGGTGACAGGTGTGTAGGCGTGCACCGTGTGAATTACGACTCGGTTGGTTCTATGGTAGTCTTTAGTTACCTAATCTTGCTTCTATCCATGAAATTTCTACGCGCTAGAGTAATGGAGTTGTGATCCATGTTAGAAATCATGTTTAGGATATATACTTATTCTTTTATGGCCCACGGAGGTGATTGTTGCTGTTGAGTTATTTGCTTAAATTACAATTACATACTCAATCATATTCATTTATTTGCATATCATATCACAGTCTCTATTGTCATTGTTGTCACATCATGTTATAATTGTTTGGTTTGATTGGCATGAGATTGCTGAGCCCGAGAGACTGGAGAGATTGATGACTGAGCTGAGGCCGAGGGCCTGATTGTGAGTGATATTGATGGGATCGGGATGCACGTCGCATCAGGTTTTATTGATTTATGATGGGATCGAGCTGCATGCCGCAACAAGCCATATTGGATTTATATATATTATTATTATATGGATAGGGTTGCACGTGCAGTAGGCCATGTTGGCTTATATTAGCGTTTGGGCAGGATCCGCTCCTCCGGAGTCTGACATACTAATAGTGAGCGCAGGTACCGTAATATGCTGAGTGACTAAGTGTGCTGAGTGATTGAGCGTGATGAGTGGGAGTGTGAGACAGTAAGATTGAGTACTCCAAGAGTGTCAGTATGTGAGCTCATCACCGTGATGCATTGATATGTATACTTGACATACAGGCATAAAGATGCATTTCCTCATGCTACACGGTTTTGTGACATTCAGGACTTCATATGCACATTGACATGTAGGCATAGAGATGTACTTTTTCTCATGCTATCTGAGATTGAAACATCTTATCTGTTGTTGAATGTTTTTGGGGAAAAATCACAGATTCCCGACTTACTCATATTTTGGTGATTTCGGTGAAAGATTTGGGTTTTACTGTTATACTTGAAAAGCATGCCTATTTTCTGTAGCTGTGAACGAGCTGAGCATTTTATCTTTGAGCTATTTCTTGTACTACTTTTATTATATTTTTATGAGTTGTTGATTGGCTATTGGTGTTGGACTCTGACCGTTGTCCAAGCTCGTCATTACTTTCAACCTAGCGTTAGGTTTGTTACTTATTGAGTACATGGGGTCAGTTGTACTTATACTATACTTCTGCACTTTGCGTGCAGATTTTGGAGCTGATATCACTGTGTATGGCGGGAGCTGTCTTTGAAGATGAACATGCGTTCCGGTTGTAGCTGCCTCTTGTTCATGGTAGCTTTAGATTTATAAAAAATTTTGTTTATGTACATTTCAAACAAATGATGTAGTTATTGACACTATCTTTGTAAACTCTAAGTCTTAGAAGTTCATGACTTGTACTACTAGTCCTTTGGGAATTCATCGTAGAAAAGTTCAGTTACATTATAATTATTTCTCTAACTGAATCTCTAATTGAATTGGATTATTGCTAATTAGCTTACCTAGCGGGTTGAGTCAGGTGCCATCACGACTAGTTGGATTTCGGGTCGTGGCAAGTTTATGTCAAAGCTCTAGGTTCATAGGTTCTACGAGTCATAAGCAAGTGTCTAGTACAGTCTTGCGGATCGGTATGATGACGTCCATACCTATCCTCAAGAGGCTACATGGAATTTAGGATAAACTTCCCATCATCCTTTCCTTATTGTGCGGCGTTGATACAACTTGAAGCATATCTCTTTGAATTCCTTCCACTCACTCGTATGCGCATGTGAGCGCTCAGTATCAGTTGTACATCGACGGCTTGTGGAATTGCATGGATGAGGTGTGAGATGTATCTTCTGTGTTTTGGTGATGGGCCAGTCTAAAGGACTTGAGGCTGGATTTGGACCGCTGCTTAGGCTCGGTAGTTTCAGTTGTATGGGCATGTGCTTTTGGATTTCTATGTCCAGTGGTGTCCCTATGAGTGGGACTGGTGGCTCGATGAGTGTTTGGATGGATATATGATAAGTAAGATGTGATTGCGGGAAGCTCTCAGATGGTTGATTTGTGTAAAGAAGAGTTTGCTTGAGATGTAAAAAGGGCTATTGAGTGCTCGATTTCTATGGATGTGTTATATGGTCTAGAGTTACGGGGATTTTGAGGGATTCTTTCATGTTATTTCATTTGTGGGACGAAGTAGATTCTCATGTCTTGTTGACGAGTTCATACCCGACAGGATGCAGTGATTGCATAGTGGTCGTGGCCATGAAAGGGTATAGATGTCACGACCCGAAATCCCAACCCGGTCGTGATGGCGCCTTTCATGAAGACAAGGCCAGCCAATTCAAACTAAACCTCATTTGAAACAGTTAAACAATGCGAAAATCATATAAGCAAAATTCACTACAGTAGTTTGCAGAAAACATAGCTAACCATCTCGACAACAGCCCGAAACCGGGGTGTCACAAAGTCATGAGCAACTAATGAAAATCCTAATAATAAGATTACTATTACAATATCTTTGGCACAATTGTTTGAAGATGGTGGAAACAACAAGATAAAAGAGATACGGGGCTGCGGACGCTAACAGCTACCTCGTAGTCTCTAAGTCACCGCTCTGACAGTCGTAGTCAAAGCCTCGGAGCGGAATCAATAACGCCTGAATCTGCACACATGGTGTAGGGAGTAATGTGAGTACTTCCAACTCAGTGAGTAATACATATAAATAATGATTGAAAGTAATGAAACACCTAGAGCACAAGGCAATGCATAGCGAAGCAGTAAACCATTTTTTGAAAACAGTAAATCAGTAAGAAATCATTTTAAAAAAAACTTCCCAGCTCTGGTGACCAGTTTCCATTGTTACCAACTATAACATCCCTGGGCTCAGTATCATTTAAAACAGTAAAATCTCCCCAGCTCTGGTTACCAGCTGTCATTGTTACCAACTGTAATATCTCTGGGTACCCTACGCTCACTGGGTGTGTACAGACTCCGGGAGGGGCCCCTTACGGCCCAAGCGCAATATCATATCTCGTAGCGGCGTGCCACCTGATCCCGTGGCAGCGTGCCATCCGATCCCTTTATATCATATCTGTGGCGGCGTGCCACCCGATCCATTTATATCATATCCGTGGTGGCGTGCCACCCGATCCTGTGGCGACGTGCCACTCGATCCATTTATATCATATCTGTGGCGGCGTGCCACCCGATCCATTTATATCATTTAAAATGTCATTTAAATCTCAAAACTGAGTAAAAATGGTTGTTTTGTAAAAACAGTGGAAAACAACATGAATGAGTTCAAGTAATGAATCAGACAGTGAAGAAACAGTGATAACTACCCCTGAAGGGTTTCAAATAACCGGCACGAAGCCCAAATATGGCAATCAGCCCAATTCATGATAATATCAAATAAGTTTCAATCAAATATATATAGTAAAAATCATCAATCGGGACGGACCAAGTCACAATCCCCAGTAGTAAACGACCCCACGCTCATCATCGAGCGCGTGCCTCACCTCAATATAGCACTACGATGTGCAATCCGGGGTTTCGAACCCTCATAACATCATTTACAATCACTACTCACCTCGAACCGGCTAAATTCTTAGCCCGCGACGCCTTTGCCCTTTGAATTGGCCTCCGCGCGCGTTGAATCTATCCAAAATTAGAACTAGTATGTCACAATATGCAGGGGTAACAAAGCCCACGCGAAAACAATTAATAAATACTAAGAATTCCCAAAATTAGCAAAACTCGAGCCCTGAGCCCCGGGCCCACTTTTCGAAATTCAGTAATTTTTCACCTCAACGGGTTCCTTATCTTCCCACGAGTTCAACCATACAAGATTTATCGAATTCCGACATCGGTTCGACCTCCAAGTCTTAAAATCTAAGCTTAGAGTTTTTCCACAATTTCCCTAACTTAATCACAAATTACATACTAGAATAGTAATAGGTTTGGGTAATTTGACCAAGATTAAGGCAAGAACACTTACCCCGAGGTTTTCCCTTGGAAATCTTCCAAGAATTGCCTCAACACTTGCTTCAACCCGAGCTCTATAGCTCCAACAATGTTCAAGATGGCCAAAACTCCTTCTCTTGAGAATTTGTCCAAGAAAATATCCTTTGGATATAGTTTTAAGGTTGATTTGTTGTGATTTTATGGTGTTTGGAGGTGTTTCTCTTTATGGGTAACGGAAAATGGATTTTGCATGGCAAATTGGCACTGATTTCTATTTATAAAGGGGTCACAAATCGAGACAAAAACGACCCTGTCGAGGTTAAATATGCGATCGCATATCTGTCATATAACAGATATGTGGTCCGCATATTTGACTTAGCCATCGCAAATTGTACCCTAGTCTTCATCGCAAATTCAATGTTAAGCAGGGTTTGCGGTTCGCATTTCAAGTATGCGATCGCATTCTCTACCGCATCCTTGCCATTGATTTTCGTCCAGAAATCTGTCTCGGTCTGCGGTCTCAGCATGGTGAAATGCGGTCCGCATTTCAGAAATGCGACCGCATTTTCGACACAAATTTTTGCCCAGAAACCTGCCTTGGTTTGCGATCTCTTTGAGAGATATGCGGTCCGCATTGAGAAATGCGACCGCATTCTCGACATCTGGTTTTCTGCAAATTTTCTTTTCCAACGATGAATTAGTCCGTTTAACCACCCAAAACTCACCCGAGGCCTCTGGAACCTCAACCAAACACGCCAACATATTCCATAACATTATTCAAACTTGTTCCAACCTCCGGAACGCTCAAGACAACGTCACAACACTAAATTCGAGTCGGATTCAAGCCTAAGAATTCCAAAATCTTTTAAATCACTCTTTCGATCTAAACCCAACCAAACCACGTCCGAATGACCTAAAATTTTGCACACAAGTCCTAAATCACATATCGAAGCTACAGCAACTTTTGGAATTCCATTCCGACCCTCGGATCAAAATCTCGCCTATTAACCGGAAATCGCCAAAATTCTAACTTCACCAATTCAAGCCTAATTCTACATCGGACCTCCAAAACCAATGTCGATCACACTTCTAAGTCATAAATCACCTCCCGAAACTAACCAAGTCGTCGGAATTCACATCCGAGCCCTCTAACTCATAAGTCAACATCCGGTTGACTTTTACAACTCAAACCTTCTTGAAAGAGATTAAATGTCTCATTTCTTACCAAATCTACTCCGCACTCAAACTATTCGACTTGATTACATAATACACGGCTAACGAAGCATAATAAGGCAGAAACAGAAAAAACTGAGCGGTAACTCATGAGACGACTAGCTGGGTCGTCACAATAGAGGGAAGCCAGTTGAGGCTAAGCAGGTGGATTATCTCTTGTGGGATAGTCTATGAATGTGTGATCCTTATAATGTTGGGTGGAGAGTTTCTTTATATCAGTGGTTATATGTGTTGCAATTTGAGTGTGGATCGGTTGAGAAAGTCAACCTGACCGTCACGAGGATGAATGCGAGATTAGCAAATGGTTTGAGGTATTAGGTGGTTTGTGGTGCATGAGCTTATGAAGGATTGAGTTGAATTTCAGTGCAGGATTATGACAGTAATAGTGTATGGGTATTGTGAGTTATCGAATGTTTGGATCTATGGCTTCGAGCCAAGTGGGGGAGTTGCTATCAACGATTTGATTGCATGGTTAAGTGTTGTACTAGTTTCGGTTTTAGGCATACTTATGGATCGGTTATGACTTCCAGAGGCTGATTTCGAAGATGACTTGAGTAAGGAATTTCTGGATGCATGATGTTTTACACCTTATGGACATATGGAAGTCTTGGGAATGGTTTAGGCTTGTTGTTCATGATGGATGTAATGTACTAAGAAAAGAAATTCCCTCGGTTGCTTAAAGGTGTAGATTACTTCTTTTGGTGCTGATGTGCTAAAGGAGCACAGATCGTTCGGCTCGTTTGGGCGGTTCATTTGGGATTCGAATAGGGTGGATGACTCTCGAGGAAGTTCTAAGGAGTTTAAGATTCATATGTGGCATTTGAGAATTTTTTTCCGTATTTGTATATGGCTAGAATCTGTGATTTATATTGGATGGTTTCAGGATTCATGGTATTTCTATATCATTATGGATTTTACATTTCAGTATCACGAAGGTGAAGGAAATGACTTTAGATTCGCAGAAGGTCTCTTTAGAGTGGGTGTCTCAGTTGTGGTACTTTGGGGGTGCTTAAGAGGGAGTACAACGGCTTATAGGCCTTAGGGCGGTCTGGTTTTATGCTAGGATATCTTGTGGTGAGCTTTGGGTAAGAATCGTGGTGTTTTGGCTAGGAGAAGTTTCAACTTGAGGGTAATTCGAAAAGAACTCGGAGAAATAGGATAGCTTGGTAGTAGGTGAGATCAACACGTTAATAGATATGATCGATTCTTTAGGTACTTATTATGTGGTAAGTCTCTACAGGTGTTTTGTTGCAATACTCTTGGAGTTGGCGACCTGCGTGGCTTGGTAGAGTTAGAGAGATTCAGTTTTGACGGCTTGGTTATATGCAAATGGTTTTCAAAGAATTCTCCATGGTTTTTACCCCAGTTTGAGATGGATATTTTCTACCGGCACGAGGAGTATGTTGCGTGTTATGATTTTCTCCTGGATAGGATCAAGTAGAAGGTTTCTAGATATTTGAGTATGTATTCTGCTTGTGATTCAAAGTTGATAATGAGATTCTCATACTTTTCATATGATGGCATGATAGAAGTGGTGTATTGTGTGGGATAGAGATTTGCATGTGTAAGGTCACGATTCAGTTCGAAGGGAAGGTCATGAATTCTTAGACAACATGGATGGTTACAGATGACTAGATGAATGATCTTACCATTTGGTATTGCCTGAGAAGGGTGCATATTTCAGAAGGTGCATTGTGTTTTGACTTACTGATGCTTCATTAATATTGCGGTACTCGCCTGGTTGATCGGCTGTTGAAGTTCAAATTTTGCTATGTGGCACGAACAACTTATAGAAGTATTCCTCGTGGGATGATCATGTATGAGAGATGTGTTAGACATTCGGGTGGTGGAGTTAGGATCGGCTATGGTGATTCATGTGTTCTATGGATTTGGAGACTGGGAGTTCTCTGACGTAGACTGTTTCGGGGTTACGGACTGTGAAGATGTCGCCAAAGTTAGCTGGATGGTAGTACGTGCTATGGTTAGGTCATTGTACTTTTGGAGGGCCATTTATCCATTTGGGGATAACTGGAGTTGATTTGGGGTCCCATCAGTAGGCCCAATAAGGATGTGTATTCTACACCGAGCCGGATTAGTTGACTCAACAATGTTAGTGTTGAGGGGTGAGTCATTCAGTTAGAGTTGAGCTTGTTCGTGTTCTGATATATTCTATGTGCTACTCTTCTATGCTACGAGGGGTTATGATTTATTGGTTATATGCACACATGATGCGGTCCTGTTTGTGCCTTGTAGCGGAATTCGAGCAAGATGGTTATTGAAGTGTTGAATGGTTGATTACGCCTTGGTTATGGTCTTTTCGAGTTGTGGTATATTGTGTTATTTTCTTCTCCATGGTTATGGTCATGCACTTCGTGTACTTGATGTTGAATTGTGTGTGGTTGTTGATTTTGAGCATTGTGGCTTGAGGTATTTCATAAGACCGGTATTGAGGGTCATGCATTGCAGCAGAGTTATGTTGGGATGTGATCCTTTGTGCTAGATCCGTGTGTATTGGTTCAACTATGTATGATGGCTTCATAGCACTGCGGTTGTGGTGGTACTTGTTGGGCTTGCGGGACGGTTCTCACATTTGAGTCATTTTCCATGTTTGAGTACATTTAAATTGTTGCTTGTTGGTGCATAGATTGCACAGTTGTGACTTTAGGTTGTATTGGTGTGGCGTATCAATGGATTAGTTGTGTTTGATGAAGTAAGGTCATTGGACCCAGAATGGATACTATCGGATTTGATTATGGTATGTTTGGAATAATAATAATATAAAAAATCTGCTAAGAATTTGGCTTTAGTTCTTGTCGGACGAGTGAGAGAGCTCCATGACTTGTTGATCTGATGAGTGGTTATGAGTTTTCGCGTGTTTCTTTCATCATCGGTAGTGTACGAAGGTTTTGAACTAGGTTTTATTTTATATGAGGTTTATTACTGGTATTGGGTTTCTTTGAGCAGCTACTGTGATCTAGAATTATTGCTATAAGTATGTGAGTTGTGTGGTATATTATGTGATTAGATCTTGGGTTATGGATATGACTTGATACTAATGGTTCGGACTTATACATTGTGTAGGTGCGAGATTCGGGTCTTTCAAAAAATTCCGGATGTTGGAAATTAGGTTCTAAGGCTTACAGACTAAGGTTAAAGTAATGATCTTCAGTTATATTGTGTTGTCAGGCTTACATGGATTGGGGTGACGTGGGATCACCCCCGGGTTTGTGCATAGTAAGGTTACACGGCGATTTGATGGCTTTGGAACGACTATGGGCACGTTCGAGGACGAACGTACATATAAATGGGGGAGAATGTAACGACCCGACCGGTTGTTTTGAGAATTTTCATTCCATTCAGCCGTTTGAAGTCTTGAGTAGCTTCATACGATGAATTATGACTTGTGTGAATCGTTGGTTTTGGTTTTCAGGTGTTTCGGAATTAGTTTGGAAGAATGACTTTCATGTTTGAAGCCTTAAGTTGGAAGAGATGACCAAATTTGACTTTTAATTATTTGACCTCAGATTGGAGTTTTGATGATTCCGTTAGGTTCGGATGGTTATTTTGGACTTGGGAGTATGCCCGGATTTGCATTTGGATGTTTCTAGAAGGTTTCAGCACTAATTGGCGAAAGTTGGTAATTTGAAGGCTTGGAGTATTCATAAGTTTGACCGGGAGTTAACTTTGGTGATATCGGGGTCGGATTGTGATTCCAGGAATTGGAACATTTTCGTTATATCATTTTTGGCTTATGTGCAAAATTTGAGTTCATTCCGAGTTGATTTGATAAGGTTCGGCACGGGTTTTTGAAGTTGAAAGATTCAAAGTTCATTAAGTTTGATTTGAGGCGTGATTTATGGTTTTGATGTTGTTACGGGTGATTGGAGGCCTCGATTCGGTCCGTGTTATGTTATGGTACATGTTGGCATGTTCAGACAAGGTTTCGAGGGGCTCGGGCGTGTTTCGAATCGATTTCGAACCATTTTGCTTCATACTTGCAATGCTGGTTTCTACAGGTGTCTGGTGCCCCAAGTGTTCTTCGCGATCGCGAAGATAGTGGTGCGATCGCGTAGAGGAGAATCTGGAGCTAGGTATCTTCTTCTTTGCGCTCGTTTTCATCCATGTTTGCGTAGGTTGATGGAGCTTGAGCATCACGTTCGCGCAAGTGGTTACGCGGTCGCGCAGTATAGAGCTAGGCTGGGTAGGTCTTCTTGACTTTTCATCGCGTTCGCGTGCCTGGGGCCGTGTTCGCGTAAAGATTCTTCGAGGGTGAGCATTTTGTGCTTCGCGATTGCGAAGGTAGAGTATTTCAGGGGCAGTGCATTTCTCTTCTTCGCAATCGCGATGATATTTCTGCGATGGCGATTCATTGACTCGTCCAGTGGTTATAAGTACTCTATTTTCGGGGGTTCAACTATTTTAACATATTTGGAGTTACGGAGCTCAGAATGAAGAGATTCTTTAGGCGATTTTCACCACATGGATTGGGTTTCGAGCCGTTCAAAGGTCGGCACGCGCGGGATGACGTTTCTAGAGTATTGTTTGGCTTGTGTGGTATTGGATTTGGCTTGTTTGAGGTAAGTAACACTTCTAAACTTGGTGCTTAGGGTATGAATCCCTGAATATACATATTATGTGTTGGTGTTGAGGTGACGCACATGCTAGGTGACGGGTGTGCACCGTGTGAATTATGACTCGGTTGATTTTGTGGTAGTGTGTCATTACCTAATCTTGCTTCTATCCATGAAATTCCTACGTACTAGAGTAATGGAGTTGTGATCCTTGCTAGAAATCATGTTTAGGCTATATACTTATTCTTTTGGGACCCACTGAGCTCATTGTTGTTGTTGAGTTATTTGCTTAAATTGCAATTAATGCTCAGTCATATTCATTCATTTGCATATCATATCTTAGTCTCAGTTGTCATTGTTGTCACGTCATGTTATCATTATTTGGGCTGATTGGCATGAGATTTGTGAGCCCGAGAGACTGGAGAGACTGATGACTGAGCTAAGGCCGAGGGCCTGCTTGTGAGTGATATTGATGGGATCGGGCTGCACGCCGTAACATGTTTTATTGATTCATGATTGGATCGGGCTACACGCCGCAGCAGGCCATATTGGCTTTATATATTATTATTATTATTATATGGATCGGGTTGCACGCCGCAGAAGGCCTTATAGGCTATATTATTATTGATGGGATCGGGCTGCGCACCGCAGTAGGCCATATTGGCTTATATTAGCGCTTGGGCAGGATCCACCCCTCCGGAGTCTGACATACCAGCAGTGAGCGCAGGTACCGTAGAGTGTTGAGTGACTAAGTTTGCTTAGTGATTGAGCGTGATGAGTGGGAGTTCGAGACAGTGAGATTGAGTACTCCAAGAGTGTGAGTACGTGAGTTCATCACTGTGATGCATTGCATTTGATATGTATACTTGACATACATGCATAGAGATGCATTTCCTCATGCTATACGGTTTTGTGACATTCAGGACTTCACATGCACATTGACATGTAGGCATAGAGATGTACTTTCCTCATGCTATCTGAGATTGAATCATCTTATCTGTTGTTGAAAGTAATTGGGGAAAAATCACAGATTCCTGACTTACTTATATTTTGGGGATTTCGGTGAAAGATTTGGGTTTTACTGTTAGACTTGAAAAGCATGCCTATTTTCTGTAACTGTGAACGAGCTGAGCATCATATCTTTGAGTTATTTCTTGTACTACTTTTATTATATTGTTATGAGTTGTTGTTGGCTATTGATGTTGGACTCTGACCGTAGTCCAAGCTCGTCACTGCTTTCAACCTAAGGTTAAGTTTGTTACTTATTGAGTACATGTGGTCGATTGTACTCATACTACACTTCTGCACCTTGCGTGCAGATTTTGGAGCTGATATCGCTGTGTATGGCGGGAGCTGGCTTTGAAGATGAACCTGTGTTCTGGTTGTAGCTGCCTCTTGTTCATGGTAGCTTTAAATTTATAAAAAAAATCTATTTATGTACATTTCGTACAGATGATGTATTTATTTCACACCAGCTTTGTAAACTCTAAGTCTTAGAAGCTCATGATTTGTGCTACCAGTCCTTTTGAAATTCTTTATATAAAAGTTCGGTTATTATCATTATTTCTCTTAGTGAATCTCTAATTGAATTGGATTGTTGCTAATTGACTTACCTAGCGGGTTGGGTTAGCTGGCATCACGACTAGTTGAATTTTGGGTCATGACACCTGCTTACCCTGCGTTCTTCCACAATTCCATTGGTATTTTGTCTGGCCCCGTCGCTCTGTCCCTGCACATATTACGCATCGCCCCTTCCACCTCCTCTAACTTAATCCGCCTACAATACCCAAAATCTCTCCGACTCTCGAAGTGCTCCAACTCACCCAGTACAATGCTTCTATTCCCCTCCTCGTTCAACAACTTCTGAAAGTATGTCTGTCATCTTCTTCTAATAAGTGCCCCGTCCATCAATACTTTGTCATTCTCGTCCTTGATGCACTTGGCTTGGTCTAAGTCACAGGCCTTCCGCTTCCTCACCTTGTCCAACCGGTACAACTTCTTATCCCCACCTTTGCCCCCGAGCTCCTCGTTCAAACGACCAAACGACGTATTCTTAGCCGCCGTAACTACTAACTTCGCCTCTTTCTTTTCCTTTTTATAACACTACCGATAAGTCCTTCTTTCCTCCTCATTTGTACTCTCCACTAGCTTCAAATAAGCATCTTTCTTGGCTTCCACTTTACCTTGGACCTCTCCATTCCACCACCAATCCCCTTTATGACCCCCAGAAAAGCCCTTCGTGACACCTAAGACCTCTCTAGCAGCTTCCCTAATGCAATTCGCTGTCGTGATCCACATACTAGTCGCGTCCCCCCTACTCCTCCAGGCCCTCATAGCCAGTAACTTCTCCCCCAACTCCTGAGTTTTGTCCTTGGTCAAGTTACACCACTTGATCTTAGGTTGGCTGCACACCGCCCTATTCCTCCTACTCCTTTTGATCTCCAAGTCTATTACTAGGAGTCTTTGCTGGGTCGTGAGATGATCACTTGGGATAACCTTCGTATCAGTGCAAAGACCTTTATTATATTCCTGTAGAGAAGGTAATCAATCTAAGTCTTGACCATCGAATTTCGAAATGTGACCAGGTGCTCCTCCTGCTTCGGAAAACTCGAGTTAGCTATAACAAAATCAAAAGCTCTAGCAAAATCCAACAGTGAAGTACCTCCCCTCGTTCCTATCCCCAAATCCGAACCCGCCATGCACATCATCATAACCCTTAGCACTAGCCCCAATATGGCCATTGAAATATCCGCCATGAAAAGCTTCTCGGTGTGTGGGATAATACGCACCACCTCGTCCAAATCCTCCCAGAATTGATGCTTGACCTTCTGGTCTTAACCTACCAGGGAGTGTATGCACTAACCACGTTTGCAGTAAACCCCCAACGACATGCTTAATACTCATCAACCTATCGTTTATCCTCCTAACGTCGACCACGAGCTCCCTGAGGTCCCTTTCAACTAAAATACCTACCCCGTTCTTACCCCCAGCGCTTCCTTAGTGCCATAGGTTAAACCCGTCTACATCCCGTGCCTTAGTACCCTTCCATCTAGTCTCCTGGACACACACTATGTTGATCTTCCTTTTCTGTAGAATCTTACCAAACTATATAAATTTTCCCGTCAACATCCCTATGTTCCAAGACCCAATTCTCAGCCTAGAGGCTCCCTTATCCCCCTTCCCACCCCTGGTCCCCAACCCCAACCCTACCCGAGGACATGACCTTACTCTCACAACGTTCACCACAGGCACTATAAGCTAGAGGTATAATCACTACCACTAAAAACAAATAGCGAGAATAAAGGAAAACAAGCTAGGAATCCGAGAGCAAAAAAAAAAAAACACAAAGGCGCTACTACGAGAATAGTTACGCAAGCAGGCACTAAAGCAGTGAATCTACCTCGTCTAATAAACTACCACTATGTAAATAAAAATTAAAAAGGGATAGACGAAACCTTAAGTTTAAAAACACTAATTGCAAAGACTGGAAATCAAGAAAGTATTGTCTACCTAAGCAAAGACTCAAAATCAAAAAAGTATTTTCTACCTAAAGCAGTCAATCCACCCACGGGTAGCCGGCAAGGCAAGCAAAAAGATGTAATAAACACAATGGACGATTACCAGCGAGGCAACAAGAAGGAAGATAAGACTAAATAATATTCCTACGAATACGAATGAGTGAAACAGATAACAAGCCAAAAAGGATAGAACCTAATTACAAGTACAGAGAAAACAAGCAAGTATTGTTTACTTAGAGCAATAACTCCAACTAACCAAACTAACATATGTGTACACAATCAAAAATTAGAAAATTAGTTAATTTGAATTCTTGGTAGTTGTAAAAGATATTGCATAGAAATATAACATTGTTAAACATTGTTGATAATCGTTGATGGTCAAAGCAGACTCCAAGTAAGGTATGAGAGAAAACTCTATTCAAGTCTACCATCACCATAGCTGCCACCCCTCCCCCTCCCCCCTCCTTTCCTCCATAACAACCACACTGCCACGACATCCATGATTCCCATGTTTGCTCCATTCCTCCATTTTCGAACAATAACAGCGAGAATATTGTGCTAATCAAAAGGGTCGATTAGAAAATCTTTAATTTTTTTCGATTTGATGTCCTTTATTATTGTAAAATTAGGATTTTGTTCAAGGAGAAGTACCTAGGCCATAAATTTTTTATTTTTTACAATAAATTACCATTTGGGTCTAACAACTTATTAAGAGTTTGCAAAATGTACAAAAATTATGAAGAAAAAACTGGACTATTCCGGAATTTAAAGCCCATGAATTCATAATGGGTTCTTTGATTATCTTATGTGATGAGAAAGAAAAAAAGATTTACCATTGTAAATGATATTTGAATGTGAAAATTAAGGTCTTTTGACGAACATTTTTCAAAAATGACAGCTCCAATGGTAAATGTAAAATAAAAAAGATGATAAAAACATGAAAAATGACCAAAACTGGCCCTAGACTAAAAATGTGGTGGCAGAGTGGTTGCTATGGAGAAAAGGGGATGGTGACAGCTATGATGGTGGTAGAATTGGAAAGATGCAAAATTTAATTTTTTTTTGACAATCAAGAGTTTGGCCATTTCTTATGGCGGGTCGGCTTTTTGTGTTGGGTAAAAAAAATGGGTTAAGGGTTGGTTTATTTAATTGGGTTAATGGTTTAAAATTGGACTAATAAAAAGTTTCTACGTGTAGTTTAAGTAAACCTTTTTTGTTTGGCATTGACCATTAGTCGTAAGGGCACAAGTGAGCCAGAAAGATAACTGTGGGGGCATTTTTGGTTTAATAGGTGGACGGAGTGCATATTTGTACCAAATCGAATAATCTGAGGGCAGTTTTGACCCTTTTTTGTTTTATTTAAAGTAAATATTCTAGTTTTTTGAAGATGCAAAGTTGTTAATAAGTTTTTACCATCGATTCTCTTTATATATTTTTTTCACTTGACAATTTATTCAATTCATCTAATTTTGCTTAAGGCATTGTTTAAATTGCTCCCTTTTTAAATTGTATTGAAGATCAATTTTTCTCCTCTCCTTTTTTTTTTTTGTATGTGTTTTGAGTAATTTGATTTATATTTTTTAGTTGACACATTTGAATTCTAATATTCAATAAAAAGTAATATACACCTATACATAAAATTTAACAGATGTAAAATTTAATTATAAGATAATAAAAAATTTATAATAATATACCCTGATTCTAGAAGTTGATAACTTGATATCACTATAAGATTTCACTGCTTCAATTTTTTTGTTGCAATGATTGAAAACTTTAAGAAAAAAAATACATAATTTAATTTATTCAATGCGCTTGCCCTATTGTTGAGAGAATAAATAGTTTAACGGAATGAAAAAAGAAAAGTAGGTAATACAAGTTTTATTACTTATGAGAAAGGAGAAGAAAAAAAATATTGATTATTAGAATGAAAATTTTCAACGGTCACCATCAATCACATGGCTAAATGATTCTCTTTCATGTTTTAATAAAAATCTTATGCTATACTTTTTTACCATACAATAGTCAATAATAATATTTTGTTAAGAAAAATTAACTATAAAAACTACATTATTAATTAAAAAATTGGGCCTCAAAAGCTGGGGGCCTAACACCTTTGTTTTAGTGGCTTGACCCTCCGGCCAGCCCTGGGGGGAGGGGGGACTGGTCTAGTAAAAAGTAGGAAAAAAGTTTTTTTCTTTAAATGTATTTTTTTTGTTAATTATGTGTGTCAAAATTAAATTAAACGTGTCGTTCTTAAATTAGTTTATTTGACACGCTATTGGCAAAGGTGACTCACGAATACGGTTAGTTGGACTCGAGTGTTTTACGAGGCACATTTTTTCTGACTATTACTTGAAAAATTAGTGCTTAGATAATCGTTATGGATAACTTAAAAAGACTATTTATATATTTCGCCTTTTAAAAAGTTTTCTAAATCGGGAAGAAAGGATATCAGGAAAGCAAATAACTCAATTTTGAAATTTAGAACAAAAACGATGAATACTTTTATTCAAAGTCAAGATGGTTCTTAAGGTTAGGGGTTTAAACGACTCTTTGAAAACCGAGTAAATTGACGTAACTGAATCTATCAAACTGATTATTAAATTTTTTCTAATAAAATTATACTTTTCAATATAATTCTATAATTGTATCGAATAACTATAGTAATTTTTTTTTAAAACGACCAATTATCAAATCGAAAAAATATAAATTTAAATATATACTTTATATATTAAATCTATGAATAACAGAACATTCAAAATATTGACCTTGGACCTTCCAACCCTTTGAAAACAGTTACAAGTAACATTCAAACCTATACTCCTACTATTGAAACTAAGTTGATTCATGCTATTTTTAGTAGCAAGCCACCAAGGTATGTTTTATCCTCTTCTTTTTTTTATTTTACTTTATATCTTTATGATATTTGAGTTAAATATCAAGTTTTTTTTCCCTGAAAATTTTAGTGAACTATACGATATTTATTTCCAGATTTTATTTCTGTTATTTTTTCCCACCGGCCATTTATGTTTTTTCCAACTATTTATTAGTTTAACCCGTCCAAACTTGACCTGACTTGCTCACATGACACTACTAGATGTATATCGACTTTCCAATTATCTATGAAGTGGATGCCACTCAAGCTAATATGTTACCGATATTAAGATCTTGCCGAACAAGTAAAACTAAAGAACTAAAATAGGAACGCCCCCTCCAAAAAAAGAGAACTACTCCCTCTGTCCAACTTTATATAGTAACATTTAATTGAAAATGGAGTTCAAAATGTTGATATGAAAACATCATGATAATGGTCAAATATTTAATTTGATAGACAAAATATGACACGAAATATTAAAATTAAAAAATAGTTAATTTAAATTCCTGACTGTTGTAAAAGATATTGTATAGAAATATAACATTGTTGATAATCACTGACGGTCAAGGCACTTCAAGTAAGGTATGAGAGCCTAGACTGAGTATCAAGTGCAAAATAGTCTTTCTTTTGCATGGATTAATCTTAAGCACAGCAAAAAGTATTCATGCAAAGATATGACATTGTGACTAATGTTACAAAGGAGAAACATACTAACATCAGAAGAGGACAACTTTTTGTATTTCTTATAGAAAGAGTAAAGCTTAATTTTCACCATTACCTTTAAGCATTATCTTAAACTAACAGTTTTTACCAGCTGAGGCTCTTGAGATCTAGTGCCTTAACTATTTTAAACTCTTACAGTTACCTGACACTTATCTCACCTATACACAACATATATAACATATTAACAAATGATTTTGGCCGACTATGCTTCTATTAGTGCATCCTCTTATGGACTTCAGTTTTTCTTATCAGGATCTCTTGCCGGGATCAAGTACCGATGACTCGATATCAACTGCATAAAAGTGAGAGTAGAACAAAGAGCTCTACTGAACCAACAGGTAATCTATATATACTTGAAATCCTCCATGGCTCTGATGGAGTATTCCTGCCAAGACCGTACAACACAAGAAGCTTCTCTGCACTGTATAACTAAGAGCCACTCGTCAAAAAGCAACTAGTGCTGCTGCCTGAGCTACCTATAGCACATGACACATCTTGAACAAGAAATTTTACGCAACGAGTACCAAGAGAATCGAGTATCTCAAGACACTCGTGTAAGTCTTCTTCATTTACCAACATCACCCATTCTTCTTCATCATCAAGATACTCAAGCTGGAATGCCCCGGTCTGCAGTTTGAACCTCTTTGCAACCTCTTCAAAGAGTTGAAAGCACCCTGCTGAAGGCTCAAATTTAAATCGGATTCTATCTTCCTTGTAAGTAGCTTTTATGGTAATTAATGACCCACCATCTTCACTGCTTGCCTTAACTTTGGTATGCTTTCGTTCATCAAAACTGTGAGAGCTTGATGAACTGCCATTCATCATTGATGCGGACACATTGGACAAATCTGTTGTCCCTGAAGAACTTCCCCTGTCATGTTCTGTAACAACATCATCTCCATCCATTTCGTTACTTGCTCTAGTTTTTGTCTCAACATCATCAGCGTCAAGCATGGAATGTGGGAATCGACTGATGAAATGGCAGCCGGAATTGTCCAACTTTAAGTTGCTTGTGCATAAACGACAACTCCTGCATCCTTCTTTCGTACGGAAACAACCTAGTGACGCATTTCTAGAGCTGGTACATTGCATTTTGTCCTGACTTGCAGGCCACCCTGCATCTAATGCAGCCAATTTGCAGCCATGACAAAATCCAGAAAATCGACTGTTTGACTCTGCTAGTTGGTTTCCATCCACATGCGTATCCTCTTCCATTTTCACCACAGAGTCGTGGTTGTCAATGCATGAAGTTTGGAGGACAGCCACATCATCCTGAAAAAGGGAATCTGGATTTTTCACACAGACATCTTTGCAGGGAAAGAGGATACCTTTCTCTGAGTCAAAATCTTGAAGGATAGAGCTTGCTGCAACTAGACCTCCAGTGGCTGGATCAAATTTTAATCCTCCTCCTATCCCTTGGACTGATTTAAGCACAGTTTGTATCTTTACTAAAGAACGATTCACTTTGCCTATTTTTCGGGATGGCCATCTTGGGATCCCATGTTGCCGACATATCCTTTTCAATGTAGTCGGACACACTGAAAAAACACATAATAAAAAAGTGTTAACCATCTTTTGCAAGTTCGTTAATTTTGTGCTTTCAACTTCAAACAGTTTTATATGTACTACTCTTTTTAAACCTTAAAGAGTCTGCATCCTTTGATAATGACACTTTTCTGTTAAGAAAATCATTGAAGAACAGCTCATAGTTTAACCTAATGGTTTTTCTTCTGTCTCCCATTTGTTTTTCCTTTGGGGTATGCTAAACTTTTGGCTTAATTAAGCTGTCACCTAAATTTCCAGACACTACTAACAGAAACATAGAATTAGAGATTGAATTGGCACAAAGAAAAATAGCATATTCGACTCGTGATAGGAGAGTCGGGATGTATGGGTTAGAGCCCAAAATCACATTAGAAGGCAAATAGAGGGACAAGAGACGGTACTCAGCACGTGTATATTAGCCCAATTTGGGACGACCACAAAAATCTGACAAGGTCCATTAAGCTTTTGCAAGGTATCTCTCTCAATCAGAAAATCACAACCCAATGAAACAGGAAACATACCGACATAATAATACATTTTTCAAGAATGTTTAAATTAGTTGATTGTTTCCACTAGACGAGAGCGTGAATTCTTACCACCAATGCTTTTGGCAGCATCCTTGAGGCTCCCAGAGAAGTATTGCTGAAGAACACTCAAGCTGACATGTTTCTCTGCCGCGCTTCTTTTTTTCTCCTTCTGTCTTCTTGATACACTCCTTGTCTACAATATAAAATGCAATAACTTCAGTATTGACAGACAAAAAGGATGAGATCAGAATTTAAAAACATATAGAATGAACATAACTTGTCTAGGAGCACATAAAGTAAGAGTTACTGAAAAACAATTCTCAAGAGCGAAAGACATTCGCTCCAGAATACGTAATAAGGGTGAAAAGAAAGATTCTGTTTATAAAAATAGAACAAGTTAAGATCTTAAGCAAAGTAAAACATAGTCCACCAAATAAGCTAGGGGAGCTAGATAACAGTAAGGAAGTTGAGTTAAGTGATGTACCTGTTCGCGAGAACCATCAGCTTCCATTCCAGCTATTTCTGAATCACATACGTCTAAAGTTGCTTTACTCAAATCTAAAGTGCTGCCTAATAATGAATGCTGAGAAATCTTCCTTGACAAGTCAATTGGTGTTAAATCCAGAACCAATTCATTCTGTAACCCACACTTTGCACCCCCTTGTCCAACTAATTCTGATATTGTCCTCAGACTTTTGCAAATTCTCTGCATGGTACGCGAGAGGTTATTTAAGAGAAGCTGTTGTTCGGTGCTTCCCTTGATATCGACAGGAAGAAAGAACTCCAATATGTAATCATCATCACCGGTGAATATACTACGTAATCTGATAGCAACTGCAGCATTTAGACCAAACTTCCGTGCATGGTGAACAAGTGGATACTCACTTATATGGTACTCTTTTACATCAGGGTAGAAGAAGGGATGGTTGGATTGGAGAGATTTCCCAACAATACCTTGTCCTTCCTCGAGATCATGTCCCATACATGCATGAAGAAATCCGTGCATCTCCTTGTCACTCACATAACAAGCTGTATTCTCAACACATAATACACTTTTTTCATCTGAGCTTGCAATACATCTTCCTGTACAAATACGGGGAATCCACGTCAAAGCAAGAGGCAACCTATGAGCATGGCAAACTGCTCGTAGAACATCTTTTATCTCAGCTAAAGCAGTTCTTTGATTCTTCGAGAGACTCTGCAAGGAAGCAAAATTAGAAGGGAACAAAATATTCCAAGACAAAAAGAAATGGCCACAAACAATGCATAGATCACAGATGGGATTAAGACATTGAGTATTACCTGGGAACTAAATCGAGGAGGTGTTGTGCTCCTTAAGTTTACGGCCTGCAAATGACCACACAGTAATCTTAAACCATTTTTTTCTTGAGGATACAACTAAAATAGATTAAGAGATGATCATCAGCATAAACTTTCGACCAGGCCAGCTATGAACTAACACATAAAGATCGACTATTGATCAACCAAAAATGCCCCTGTATCCAGGCTACATATCCAACTAAAACATATTACTGAAGGAAGAACACTGACAAAACATCTTCCCTGCTGCCAGGAAAGAACTTAACTACTGTACATCACGAGCATCACCAGAAAAAAAAATGAAAGTGAAAATTTACAATATGAAGTTTAGTCATACACTATATTGGAAAAAATTGTTAAAACAATTAATTCATGCGAAATGTCATGGGTGGCTTTCCAGCCATGCCCATTGACCCCTTGGACGCACCCCGTGGCATCCTGGCAAGCCTCCCAACGCTCAGCGCCACGGTCAGCCCCGTGGTCTCGGCAGCTCCAAGTGACAAGCGCGCATGTATCTCTGTCGGCCCACCGATAGCCATCGTCAACGCCCAGCCACAGGCAGATGCCAACAGCGTCGTGCGTGCAGATGCTGATGCTAAAGACAAAGTTGCTGCAAATTGACTTGTTTCTACATTGTAGAAGACTAAGTCCTTTTCATTGTAAATATAGAGTAGTTTTACTTCATTTTCTTTTAGTGTGCTTCTATAGCTTATTTAGGTCAAGTCATGTAACTTTGGTTTATTTTTTTTAAGCATTATTAGGGGATCAAGCAATCAAATTTTCTAGCAAGCAAACAATTCTCTGTATTGGTGTCTCTCCCCCTCGACACCGTATTGCTTTTCTGTAATAGCTTTCATTAATGCAATCAAGCTTTCTTTCATTCTCAATTCTCTTTTATGCTCTCTTAGTTGCTCATGACATGGTTTTCCCGTACGGCACTGACAATCTAGTCTAGCGTAAGGAGGGGATCTCGGGTGGCGGACAGCAATCGCACTGACATCGATTGCTTAGCCTTACGTCGTCCTTCCAAGGAATCTTAGGAAGGTGTTACGTAATAGTTGGTATCAAAGCTTAGGCTCGACATTGGACGAGGGATAACATTGCAATTACTACCATTTTTGATCATGGTGAATCATGGGGATCGCATCGCGACACTTGAGGAGACGGTTGACGTATTACGACCCATCGTGGAAATGGTGCCTGATCTAAAGATCAATCTAGTGCAAAGGTTGGAAGACTTGGACCGCTGAATGCTCCGGCCCGAAGTTGACATAGAAAACATCAGTCACGACTCTGAAAGAGACCGGCAAACGGCAGCCACAGAGGTAGCCGAAATTTTTGGTAAATTTGAGGGCCTCCAACAGGAGCGTGTCGAGAATTTTGCCCACAGGGCACAAGAGGCAGACAGGGTGACTGCCATGCAACAAACTATAGACAACTTGTCAAACCAACTCAATGTTGTCAACGCTGATTTACAAGGCCTGCTTCGAGGAGGCGGGAACCAAATCGGGGGTGCTATGAACCTCGCCCCCGTGGCACAAAAACTGAAAATTCCTGAGCCAAAGCCATACAGTGGAGCTCGGAATGCCAAAGAAGTGGAGAACTTCATCTTCGACATTGAACAGCCGTGGGGGGCCTAGAAGAAGTTAAGAAGGTAGCAACTACTGTCATGTATCTTCAGGGTGATGCTAAACTCTGGTGGCGGGTGAAGTACGAAGCCATCAAGGCCGGTAAAGATGCTCTCGAGACATGGGCCGAACTGAAAGCAGTCATACGCCTACAGTTCTTCCCCGAAAATGCTCCGCCAGACCAAATCAGTGCAGGATTACGTGCGAGAATTCTCCGCGCTCATGCTGAACATACGTGACATCGGGGACAAAGACAAACTCTTCACCTTCCTGGAAGGGTTGAAACCCTATGCCCGTATGGAGCTGCAAAGACAAAGGGTAGACACTTTACCTAAGGCGATCCAAGTAGCGGAGTGCCTTGGGGACTATTAAATGAAAGCTCGGAAGGATAGGTCTCAACAGCCTGTGCGAGGAGGATACAAAGGGGGCCAGCGGAGCACTGGTGGCCCTAGCAGAAGTGGAGGAGATCGGAGTGCAACCAAATCTAAGGCTCCCTCCTCAGGCAGTACTAGCACTGGATCCAACAACAACGATGGGGGGAGGAAACCCCCTTTAGGATGCGGTCATTGCGCCGAACCACATTGGAATAATGAATGCCCACATGCACAGATAAACGCCCATCAAGCTTTTGATGATGGGACAGATGACAGCGCAAATGATGCGGACCAGACCGAACCAGTAGGTGCCTTCAATGCAATTGTTGGCTCTATTTCTGAGGCATTAGCGGGAACCAGTGCTGGTATCCGTAAGAAGAAGGATCCCTGCCCAATCACCAAAAAAGGAAAAAAAAAAGGCGGATGAGAGGACTCTTCTTAAACAAGAGAGGACCTTAATGTTCGTCGAGATGAAGGTAAATGGCAAGCCCAATCAGGCGATGATAAACACGGGTGCTACCCACAACTACTTAGCCTCGACTCAGGTAAAGCGCCTTGGTCTAGTTGTAGGAAAGGGCAGAGATCGTGTCAAGGCTATCAACTCACCTCCTCAGCTAGTGGGTGGAATAGCCAAAGAAGTACCAGCGAAGCTTGGCCCTTATAAAGGAAAATTCAACCTGCGGGTGGTGATCATAGATGACTTCGAGTTGATAGTAGGGTTGGAATGCCTGAGGCAAACCAACGCCATGCACATACCGTATGTAGACATGCTACTGATGATGCGAACAGATGGGGCCAAGCCCTGCAT
Source organism: Nicotiana obtusifolia (assembly GCA_002018475.1). Lineage (NCBI taxonomy): Eukaryota > Viridiplantae > Streptophyta > Magnoliopsida > Solanales > Solanaceae > Nicotiana > Nicotiana obtusifolia. The sequence goes on along the minus strand of MCJB01021952.1, from coordinate 42,914 downwards.
TATCCCGTGCATGCCCATGAAGATGGCTGCTAAAAACATCTCGGCCTTGCTGTTGAAGAAGGGGGTCAAAAGACATAAAGCTACATTCTTGGCTACCCTCTGCATTGAAGATATAGAACGCTCCTCGTGTCCTCTCCCTGCACCCGTGAAGGAGCTGCTACTGGAATTTGAAGACGTCATGCCACAAGACATGCCAAAGCGACTCCCGCCTAGGCGTACTGTGGACCATGAGATTGAGTTGGTGCCGGGTGCGAAACCACCCACTCGTGTGCCGTACAGAATGTCACAACCCGAACTCACCGAGCTTCGGAGACAGTTGACGGAAATGCTAGACACAGGGATCATCGTGCCCTCCAAGTCCCCATACGGGTCCCCTGTGCTATTCCAAAAGAAACATAATGGAAGCTTACGACTCTGTGTGGATTATCGGGCTCTGAACAAAATCATTATGAAGAACAAGTACCCTGTTCCGCTAATAGCAGACTTGTTCGATAGATTGGGTGGTGCGACGGTGCTCACTAAAATAGACCTGAGGACAAGTTTTTGGCAAGTTCGGATTGTAGAGGGTGATGAACACAAGACGACCTGCGTGACAAAATATGGGTCATACAACTTCCTGGTTATGCCATTCGGCTTGACTAGCGCACCAGCCACAGTTTGCACCCTAATGAACCAAGTCTTCCGAGAATACATTGACGAATACATAGTAGTCTACTTGGATGACATTGTGGTATATAGCCAGACACTGGAAGAACACTGAAGCACTTGCGGAAGGTCCTAGCCCGATTGCGGGAGCACGAATTATATGCGAAGTTATCCAAGTGCTCCTTTGCTCAAAAACAAATCGGCTTCCTCGGATATGTCATTGAGGAAGAGCGAATCAAGATGAACCAACAGAAGATTCAGGCTATCACAAATTGACCGCCGCCCAAGGATATCCATGCCTTGAGGGCATTCCTTGGCTTATGCAAGTTCTACCGACGATTTGTGAAAAGTTACTCCCTCATCGCAGTACCACTAACAGAACTTCTCAAGAAGGTCATGCCTTGGAATTAGGGACCCAGGCGAGTGGAGGCCTTCAACGCATTGAAAGCGGCTATGTCTAATAGCCTCGTCTTGGCCCTCGCTGATTTAGCCAAGCCATTCGAGGTACAAACGGATGCCTCCTACTATGCCTTTGGTGGAGTCTTGCTACAAGAAGGGCATCCTGTAGCGTACGAGAGCCGGAAGCTGAAGGATCCGCGAGAAGGAATTATTGGTTGTCGTTCATTGCTTACGCCTTTGGAGGCACTATCTGCTGGGAACCCAGTTCGTGGTCAAGACAGACAACACAGTTGTTGGCCATTTCATGACCCAACCAAAGCTGAATGGTCGACAGGCCATGTGGCAGGAACTCCTAGCGGAATTTCATTTCAACCTGGAGTACCGAAGTGGGAAGACTAATCATATTGCTGATGCACTCAGTCGAAGAGCTGATCTAGCATCAGTGTGCCTACTCGCCACCCTAAGGGGGAGCCAAGTAGCCACCACCATAAAAGACCAGATATAGGATCTACTCATCAAGAATCCTGCTGCACCAGTATTTGGTTGATTTGGTAGGACAAGGCAAGTCTTGCCAGTTCCACAGAGAAGATGGTTTCCTGAAAGTGAAAGGGAACCGACTTTATGCTCCAAAAGGAGGAGATCTGCGAAGGACTCTTCTGGCAGAATGCCACGATACTTTGTGGGCTGGTCATCCCGGTGAAGAACGCACCATCGTGTTACTTTGCCGTGCATATATTGGCTTCAAATGGCTGATGACATCGCTTAGTATGTGAAGACTTGTCTAGTATGCCAGAAGGACAAGTCGGACCGCTTGACACAAACACGACCCTTAGAACCACTAGTTGTCCCAAAGAGACCTTGGGAAAGCGTTTCCCTGGATTTCATCACCGGATTGCCCAAGGTCGGGGATCTCACAACTATCTTGGTTGTAGTGGATCGATTTTTCAAGTATGCTACTTTTATATCAACCCCACAATATATATCAACAGAAGATACAGCTCGACTCTTCTTCTCTCATCTCGTCAAATATTGGGCCTGCCTAAAGACATCGTTAGTGATCGCGACTCACGCTTCACTAGCAACTTTTAGACCCAACTCTTTAAGTGCCTCGGGTCAAAATTGAGCCACAGTTCAAGTTTTCATCCGCAATCTGATGGCCAGATGGAGCGATTCCATGGCGTGCTGGAGGAATATCTCCACCACTTCGTAACCAGATCCAGAAGAATTAGGTGAAGCTTTTGGATGCTGCTCAACTGTGTTTCAATTCACAAAAGAGCTCTAGTACCAACAAGAGTGCTTTTGAAATTGTTACCGGACAGCAACCGCTACTCCCACGCACCGTGAATGCACCAAACATGTCAAAATCTCCTCGAGCTGCTAGCTTCTCAAAAGAATGGAAGCGAAATTTGGAGATAGTTTGGAGCTATCTTGTCAAAGCTCAAAAGCGGATGAAGAGGCATACTGATCAAAATCGTCACTTTGTTGAATACCAAGTAGGAGACAAAGTGATGGTCAAAATCCCAAAGCGGTACTTGTTTGCAGGGGTCCATAACCCTCACCTATTGCAAAAATATATTGGACCCTTGTCCATTGAAAGGCGCATTGGGAAAGTTGCATACCAGGTGGATACCCCAGCTTGGTGAAAAATCCATCCCGTCTTCCATGTCAGTCTCCTGAAACCTTTTCGGGAAGATATGGAGGATCCTTCACGGAGCCAACTCATAATACCCAGTATTCGAGGCCCCAATTCAACCGAGAATGCGGAAGCTATTCTTGATGATCGAGTGATTCACGCCTCAAGGAAAGATCACCAAGAGTTCTCGGTGAAATGGCCGGGATGTGATGCAGAGGAGAATACTTGGGAGAGGGGAACAAACCTCAAAGCCTACAATAGCCTAATTGATGACTATCTTGCAAGTAAGGCGTCAAGGACGTCGCCAACTCAAGTGGGGGAGAATATCATGGCCGGCTTTCCACCCATGCCCCATGACTCCTTGGACGCACCCCGTGGCGTCCTGGCAAGCCTCCCAACGTCCAGCGCCACGGTCGGCCCCGTGGTCGCGGCAGCTCCAAATGACAAGCGCGCATGTGCCTCTATCGCCCCACCGATAGCCATCGCCAGCATCCAGCCACACGCAAATGCCAACAGCGTCGGCGCGCAGACCCTGATGCTAAAGACAAAGTTACTGCAAACGGACTTGTTCTACTTTGTAGAAGACTAAGTCCTTTTCATTGTAAATATAGATTAGTTTTACTTCATTTTCTTTTAGTGTGCTTCTATAGCTTATTTAGGTCAAGTCATGTAACTTTAGTTTATTTTTTTAAGCATTATTAGGGGATCAAGCAATCAAACTTCTAGCAAGCAAACAATTCTCTGTACCATTGTCTCTCCCCCTCGACACCGTGTTGCTTTTCTGTAATAGCTTTCGTTGACGCAGTCAAGCTTTCTTTCATTCTCAATTCTATTTTCTGCTCTATCAGTTGCTCATGATATTGGTTTTCCGTACAGCACTGACAATCTAGTCTAGCGTACGGAAGGGACCTCAGTTGGTGCACAGCAATCGCACTGACATCGATTGCTTAGCCTTACGTCGCCCTTCCAAGGAATCTCAGGAAGGCGCTGCGTAACAAAAATCATTTTTTCTTTTCTTTTTAAAGCTCTCGATATCCAATCAAAGGCACTTAAAGGCAATAATATTCGATCTAACCTTCATCCATCGATACTTATTATGAACAACACCCCCCAAAAAGGAAAAACTAAAAAACTAAAAAGGAAAAGCCTAGTAGTCCGATGTTATACTTGAAGCAAAGACTACTAGCCTGCTTATCAAGCTTTTAAACATGTTCCAAAATATATTCTGCGGAAGATATTACAATTTTTGGATCATCTATTTTCATCCTCAATACGCTGAAATAAAATTCTCTCTCAGTGGAAAAGGTACTTTTGCAATGAAAAACAAAGGAACTGATAGAATTAAAGCAAGAACCTGTAGAACCCGGCAAGCATGTCCCATTTCCAAATCAAAATTTGACTTCTCTTCTGTAGTGACTAGTTCTAGTACTGCACAACACGGCGTATCATGTCCATCATCCTCTAGAACTGGTAAAGCAATCGATCCACGGACTTCATGGTCAACTGCATATCGTACACGTAAATACTCGGCCTCTCTATAGTACTGAACATTTGATGTCCACTCGGGTATTCTCGAGGTAAAAACCCGACCAGGAAGACCTGGAAAAGATCCTGGTTTCATTTCCACATCAAAAGTGAATTTCCTGGATACCTCTCGATATCCAGATAGGACTTGATCAAGTAGAAATGGCTGTTCACAGGTGCTTAAAATGTAGTGATCATCACCATTCTTCATAGGAATCCAAACCTGAACCAAGATCCCCCCACCAGATGATTCTTTAAACAGTTCTAATGCCTTGAGCATTCGCTCCGGAAGTGATTGACAAGGTGACTTTGGGATTATACAGTTGTCAGTATCAGTAATATAATCAGCCTCTTCACTGGAATCGCGAAACTGGTCATCATTCTTCTGCTGAAACATCCAATTTTCCCCTTCACAGGGAAACTGTTGTTCATAGTTCAATTGTTCAAAAGGTGCATAATTGATGGGCCTTGGATTAATCGGCGAAAATGATGGATAAGAGGCAAACATTTGCTCTATAGCACTGGGGCTAGTGCACCATCCGGCATATGCTTCAAAATTCATCATCTCTATTGCATTGTAGAATGTTTCATCTATATGTGAAGACATTGTACCTCCATCAAATGAGACAATACCCTCCATTTGATGATGTCCAACAAACAAAAATCACCCAATAAGTTATTGCTAGAGAAGCCTCAAATTTTCGAAGAATCCAATATCAAACTATAAAATCTTTCCCCAATTCCTTTTCTTTTCTTTTTGATGAATCAGAGCGATAAAGGCTGACTTGACAGACAGTATCCAAGAAATGGTTCCTTTGTCTCAAAAAAAGAGCAACGAACCACTTTTTGAGCACATATCAGGAACTTCAGTACTGCATCCAAGAAAGCCAGACTTTTAACTGGATATTTGAAGGTTTTAGCTGTCAATCAAATTCTGAAGTTGTCTAGCTGAATTCCAAGAAATTAGGAATCAACAAAAAGACACATGTTGACATATGGCTAAGAAGCAAAAAATGAACTGGGAAAAAGGGTGGAGAACCCGTAACACTAAGGTTTTGGATAAACCAAAAAGGGGTTGAAATCTAATAGAGTATGGAATGACAATATAAACTCCGACTGTGAAGAAAGAGCTGAGACTGTACAGAAGCACAACGCGGGTTCCAAGGACGAGAGATAAGAAATGCAAGAACTATTTAACAGACAAGTGATTGAACTTTAAAGTTTGAAGGGATAAATTCAGTCTTTAAACTAAAATTTCATCAAATAACTAAGTTATAATAGTAGTAACTATTTTCATGTCAACTTGAATCATTAAGATTTACTATTTCCTCTGTTAAATTTATGTGGCAGAGTTTGATTGGCAAGATTCTCTCTTCTTAAGATTTTTGAAATTTTATGATTTTAAACCTATTATGATATTTTTATAATTATAAACATATCATTACAGATAAAATAAAAAATTTAAAATTCAGTATTTCTAAAAATAAATGATATTCTTTGTAAAAGGAACTAATAAAAAGATAGTGTCACATAAAATAATACTATAATAGAACAGAGGGGCTATTTGATTAGATACAGAATGCGGAACGCATATACATATATTTTTATTTATTTTTTTAATTTTATCTAAAGTATGACGAAAGGAGAGGAGGGTCAAAGGGGAATCGGGAGAGAACGAAAGGGATTGCTATTTTTGGAAGGTAGAGAAAGGGGAAATGGGTGACGTAACATCTTAGAGATTATGGATAGTTTATTCAGAAGTTTTGCTGCTAAAAATAGAAATGGTGTTTTTAGAGCATTTGGAACTTGGGGAGTTAAGACAGAACCAAGAGCTCTTTCTCTTTATTCCCTCTGCTAATCTTAGAGAGACACAATAGGGAAGAAGGAAAACAGAGACAGCACGGAAAGGGAAAGAAACCTACCCGACTCAAATAATTTTGGTTTTGACAATAATAAATTAAAGTATGAATATATATTAATTGTTCTTAATCAGGCGCCTAAAAATTTATTTATCTTTAGTTCCAAAATGCTAGTACTTTCTTTGTTTCCATTTAGTTGTCAAATAAGTTTTTACACGCTTATTAAAAAAACAATTATTCTCTTTATCTCATTTTATGTGATTGTTTGATCGCGTATGGAATTTAAGAAATTTTTGTAGTCTAATAATCTTTTTGGCCAAAAGTTTATTTTTTTTGGTCGTAAAGTTAAGGTGTTTGGCCAAACTTTTAGAAAGAAAAAGAATACTTTTAAGTAGAAGTCAGTTTTTGAGAAGCAAAAAAAAGTAGTTTCTACTCAAAAGCACATTTTTGAAAAGTATTTTTGAGATAAAATACATTTAGAAATACTTTTAAAAACTTGGCCAAACACGAATTGTTGCTCAAAAGCCCTTTTCAAATTAATTAGCTAAAAACAAACTGATTTTCATCGAGACTGATTTTTGAAAAGCACTTTAAGCAAAACACTTTTCAAAATAAGTGATTTAGTAGCTTGGCCAAATAGGCTATAAAACAGGTCATATATATTTATATGATATTGTTTGACGAGCACGGAAAAAAGAAAGAAAGAATTTTAAAGCTTATGATTTTAAATGTATCATAACATTTCCATGTTTATATAGGACTTCTGAAACTTGTAGGTTTAATGTACTATAATTCTTTTGTGGCTATAAAAATTTATCTTTAAGGGCGGGTACAACAAAAAAAATTAATTTAAAAAAAACTAAAAGGAAATAAAATTACATATATTGAAACTTAGAGAGTAATAAGTTTTATATAACCCCTCGTATGCTAATTACATAGCAGTATTTTAGTGTATTTGTCAATATGAAACTTTTTGTACTCAACATGTTTTTCTTTTGAATTTCAGCACTTGGGGATATTTTCCCTTTGCAACTCACCAGAATTCACGACCAAAAATTCAATAGGAGACAAAGTAAACATAAAAGGTTACTAACTTATACGTTGCCTTGCACTTGTCTTTCCGATCTATTAATTAATGAAATTTATGAACTAGCTTGTCGATCCTACATGTCCCTCATTTACAAGTTAGTAATACTAACGCCATGTTCAAGAAATCCATACTAACCTACTTTTGTATCACTTCTTTGCTATACCTCCACCCTATTGTTCTGATTTTGTCAGTCTTTTTAAAGTTTTGAGTTGACACCAAAATTAGATGCGTAATATTGTATAATTCCTTTGGTAAGTGGTAACTGGTTTCATACGTTAGTTTAGTCATTTAGACAGATCAAATGTCACAAAAATAGAAGAAGATATCACTGGCCTAAAGAAGTAAAGAATGGTGCTTAGTGGAAGGAGTGTGCAACATTTGATTTGGCTCGACTTTTTTTAATAACACAAATTAATTTTGTCGATTTAGTAAACTTATAAAACAAATGTAATTATCAAATAAAGTCTTTTTTGGTATTGGTTTTTGTCAAATTTTTAAGTTTCTTTTAAAGAAAAAAAATTTCATGTTTTCTCTTTCAGCTTGTCTATTTCCTTTATTTAGAAAAATGTAAATTATGCTAGACTTTCACAAGGAGGTATGGATCAAAATTAACTTGTTTTTCTGTTATATTTTTTCTCAGAGAAACAAAAGGAAGTGATAAATAATGCCTAAACTATTTTTAAAATAACTTTTTATTTTCCTGAAGCCTTTTTTAGATTAACTAAATTTTTCCATTCGTTAAATTTAGTCAGGTTACCACTATATTTTTTATTGATTAATTATTTGTGTTTAATAGCCACATATTAAATAAAATAGATATTTAATAATTACAAGTCACAATTAAGTAATTAAGTAAATAATGTTGTCAGATGAAGAGAGTCGTAATATACTTAGCCAAGATATGTGCGTCCGGAACCAAAATATTACTTTTTTTTTATTCAAAGCATAAAAATAGGAGAAAAAAACAACTAACAACCAATTTATATATAACGCATTTCATCAATGCGCTATACCTTAACGGCACATTTGTCCGTTAAGGTATAGCGCATGAGTTACATGCGTTAAATTTGAATTTTAAATTGGCGCGCAAAATATATATATAGCGCATATGCAGGATGCGCTATATCAGAAGTTGAAAAGACAGGTAGGTATAGCGCATATATTGGATGCACTATACCTATATAAAATATCGGGCTCGTCTCTTTTCCCGACCAGATAGAAGCAGAAGTTGAAAACCCCCCCCCCCCCCCCCCCCAATTTTTTAACCAAAAAACTCCATTGGAGCCCACCCGTCCCCCAAAAATTGTGTCTTCTCCGTATTTTAGCAAGCTAACACCGGATCCAAGGCGTTGTCGTGTAGTGTATCTCATCTACTACTCGTTTCGGCTCCCTATCAAATTTTCACATTACACAAAAATTTAAATCGAGGTATTTCGACTTACTTTTTGGTAAAAATCATGTATATAAAATGCTTATTGGTTGTTATCTACTATGTTGTATGATTTTTTTGTGATCGTTTTGTGATTTAATTAATTTTTTTATTTTTAAACCGAATCAGTTTATTTTTGTGCTAAAATATTAGTAAAAGTATATGTTGTTATTTTATGACTAATTATTGTTATATGTGATTTTATTGTTGTACGTATATTAATATGTGACTTTATTATTGTTTAGTGCCCTTTAATGTTATGTTATGCCCTTAATTGTTATATAGTGCCCTTTAGCGTAGTAAAACTGATAATAAATTTTACCTAATGGTAGTTGACTTTGTTTATGGCCATTTAGAGTAGTGTTACTTTAGTGCTCTTTAAGATTCCATTGTATAGAACAAAAGCTACATGCTCTCCTTAACAAACTCGGATAGAGTACTTAATTATGGATTTAATGTATTAGCAGATAATTATCAAATATTAGATATGAATCACAAAATAATCAGTTGACGTTAAAAAAGAGACGCTGCCGGGAATTTCGAGCAAAATATGACAGTTAACAAACAAATCGTTACGAATGAAATAAATTCAATATTATTTACTATTAAGTTTGTAATATTTTTTATATAAATAATTATTGAATATATCTTGATTACTTATGATATTTTAATATTAAATTTTGTTATAATTTAAAAATAACTTTAAAAAGATAATAGTTCAAACAAAACCATGTAGAATTTTAGTAGAAAATGTAGGAAATTAACATATGAAATATTAATGTAGGAAATTTATCAACCTAAATATTTGTTATATGAATAATTACTAAAATATCTGTTTAGTTATTGAAATTAATTATTTAATTCTCTGTTAACCCCAAAAATTTCTGAAAAAAAGATGATAGTAACAATAACCCTATCGAATTTTAGTCAAAAAATGTAAGAAAATAACATATAAAATAACAATATAGAACATCTGTCACTAAGTATTTTTATATGAATATTTATTAATTATATCTTGTATAGTTATGAAAATTAATTATTTAATTCTATTATACCCAAAAACAGCTGAAAAAGATGATAGTTCAAACAGAACCCTGCCGAAATTTGGTCAAAAAATGTAAGAAACTAATATATAAAATAATAATATAGAAAATGTATCAACCTAAGTAATAATATAGAAAGATCATCGATTAAATATTAATATAAAAGATATTGCAATATATTTGAAGATGTTAAACAATTAAACAGAAAAATACTTTAAATAATATTGTTCAACTTACAGACATCGTCATAGAGATTTTCCATGTGCATCCCACACCTGCATCTCGAGAGCTACTATTGTTACAGGGTAACCATAGGTCTTCACACATTTGGGATGGGCAGTGTCCGTTCCAGACCTTCCGCTATAGACGATATGTGGGAGTTCACTAGGGACCACCCACTGCATCCCCGTATAGTTAGAGGGACGGGTTTTTACAGGATCATAGAGATCGGCCGGTTGTAGTTCGATTGAGCGCTGATCACGGTTATGATAGAGCGGTGGCGACCGGAGATGCACATGTTCCATCTACTCATTAGCGAGGCTACCATCATGCTAGAGGACGTGGAGGTTCTTTTCCGGCTGCCCGTTGATGGTATACCTGTAGCTTACCCGCATGCTCTTAGACATGAGTGCTGTCTATGGATATTACCGGCCGACAATGCACAAAACTATCAATGGCTGGTTTTAATGCCCATAACACATCTGAATATGAATTTTTGTATTCCGGACTCCACTCAAACTTCTATTCAACAACAGTCCCGGGGTTAAAATGTTACAATGCAGCCATGTACCTGGGTAGAGCGGTAAAGGACTTATCCCAGTTACCATAATAAATCTCAAACATACGTTTACGTCCGAGAAATGTCTTTCTTTTGGTAATAGTACATCCATATACCTGTGAACAGATGTTATACACTCTTTAATCTTGTACCTTATGGACGATTCATTGTGTGGAATCAAGACAAGAGAAATCAAGTCAACATTCAAGTTAAAATGATTCCCACTGAATGTGACCATTTCATAAGTGTGGGTGCCAATGTATTTCCTCACAATCCACATATTTGTTTTCAACTTTCTCGCACGCAGCATCCATGTACAACCTTGAAACCATCTACTAGAAATAACCTTATATACTTTCGGAGATGACTCTTGAACCACGATCTCACGACACTCTTTTATGCTATACATTCGCACCGCCACTGCTTAGGCGCGCTTTATCAGGAAAAAGCATATTCTTTGACAGCACCGTTGGTCTAGATTCATCCCACATTGCTATCCAAATATCGTCAAGATCCCTTGTGAGGGCATCCACATACGGCATACCAGGCAACTGATCAAGGTAGGGAATCTCCCTTGAATGAAACGGCACATGAGATCGTACACTCTCGGTCCAACGAGAGGTGGATTCTGCATAAATGGATCATGCTCGTTGGTGGCAACATGCTCCCTCATCAAATCAGGTTTATCATTATCGTCCTCATCACTATCAGGGAAGGGTGTGTCTTCTCCAGACTCATCAGCATTATTGTCATAATCATTATCATCTTTCTGACTCTGCGCATCTGCCAGATCCCGATTAAATATATCGTCTTCAGGCAATTGAGTAAGGATATGACCTTCAAGTTACTCATTTTCACTACACAATAAATAATGAGTTTTTCAAATTCATCCAAACATTACACATAAACTTTATTACTTAACTTACAAATCATAATCTGTTGATATCCCATGATGCACATTATCCTGTTGCTGATGACTCTCGAATGGACCACCATGATCTAACACACCAAAACTAGGCATATTCCAACTGTCCGTTGGTTCATAACTTGTAAAATTCATATCTGGCTGGTACCCCCTTTGGAATATATGAGTGTTAATACAAATACAATACATAAAATAAAAATCGTAATACAAAGAAAAGTTGAAAGTTACCACCCGGCTTGTGGATTATGTAAACTTGGGAAAAAATTATGTCCTCGCTCCTCATTCGCCAGTGGAGATAAGTTTAGATTTGGCCAAACTCTTTCAAACGGAATCTGTTTGGATAAAACTGCTCCAAAAAAACCACCCGATGATTGAGGTTTATCCTTATTTTGCGGAACCTTAATATTGCGAACTTCTTCAGCCTTAACGTACATTTCCAATATTTTTATCACAAGAAGTTCCCGGTGTTCATCCGGAGTCCTCAAAAAATCTGTCTGAGTTTTATCGTCTTTGATGCTAAACTCAGCATAACAAGCAACCCCTTGCGGAGTAATAGAATACAGATATCTTCTGGTTACTTTACTATTAACCGAATGTTTCCTCACACTCTTTTCGTACATAACAACGATACCAATCTATCGTACTCTATTGTAAGTGGCAACTTAACATGACACTGTGGAGAACAACTATAGCGTACTGAGTTGTTTTTCACCACAACCTCACCTCCCCAATATAATGCAACCCGAATTTTCGCTCTTCAAACATTATGACAAAATGCAAAATAAGTTAAGCAAACAAATATTTCGGAAGACCTGGAGGATCCTGAATGGATTTTTACCGAAATTCTGAAACTCCTTAAATAAGCAAAAAATTAGTCTGTGGGTACAATAATTGAGGGTATAGTGCATGCATAATACGCGCTATATATGTAGTGCGTATTATGCATGCTCTATACCCTCAATTATTGGTGGGTCAGTAAAGTTTACATATAGCGTATGTAAACCATGCGCTATACCTTAACGGATAAATGTGTCGTTAAGGTATATAGCGCATTGAAAAAATGCGTTATATATAAATTGATCCGCAATTATTCTTTTCACCTATTTTTATGCTTTGAGTCCAGAAAGGTTAACATTTTGGTTCTGCACTCAAGATATGTTGATAAAGCATTGAGAAGATACTCAGAATCTTTGGTCCATGTGATGCAAATGAATAATTTCCTCCGTTTTAATTTATGTGAATTTGTTTGACTGAACACAAAATTTAAGCAAAAATTAAAACTTTTGAAATTTGTGGTGCTAAACAAGTCAAAAGGGCTCAGAGTATTTATGTAATTATAAAAGCTTTTCATTAAAAATAGAATTATAAATTTAAATTAAATTATTTCTAAATTTAAAATGAAATTATTTCTTTTGAAACGGACAAGAAAAAATCGATTCACACGTCAACGGAGGGAGTATAAGATTCCAAACTCCTGTGACGATGACAGCATATCTAAAAGATTGTTCCTCAATTACTAAAAGTCTGCCGAAGTATACGTCAGCTAGGTGTGAATGTCCTACCCTTTTTCTTACGTGTCCCTTTGACTAGGGCCCCTCAGCCGTTACAGTGAAATACAGCTGAACAAATATTGGACTCCTGGATGTTCTGATAAAAACAGAAAAAGACAAACTATTTTATAGATAAATACTTATTCGGTTTCACAGATTTTTTTGAAAATAGAAATCTGACAAGCACGTATTCAGTCGGCGACATAATTTTTTTTCATTAAAACGAATAATATAATTTTAAAAATTATTTACTCACTTCGTTTTTTATTTGTTTGTCATAATTTAACTTAATACAAAATTTAGGAGTTAATTACTCAAATCTTCATTGAATTATCTGCAATTATCTAGTAAAGTTATTTTTCTTTTATATATAACAGAAAAGTCACTTAACTATGTTTGTAGTGTCACTTAACCAAATTTCTCAAACTTTTGATGGCTAAGTATCTATTTTAGCCTCTAAATTTTTATTTTTATATATTTTTTAAATATTATAATTTTTTTAATCTATATTATGAACTTACATATAGAACAAATAAATTTTATTATAAAGTAAAAAAGTGTAAAATATTTTTATGCATATATAATATTGAAATAATAAACAATTGAGCATAAATTTTAAGCATATATATATATATATATATATATTATAAACTATATCTCTATTTTAAATTATTTATATTAAACGTATGGAATATAAGTTTTAAAAGTTTTTATTCTTTTTTATTTCAATTTTGTAATTTTGTTTTGAGTTTTTGTCAATATTTTCAAAATCATTTCTAATTAATTTTCTTATTGTGCTCAATTATTTTATTATTCTAACATTATATATGCTTGAAAAATATTTTGCACGTTTTACTTTATGAATAAATTTATGTGCTTTATAAGTAAGTCCATAATGTAAATTAAAAATAAAAAATAATATTCAAAATATAAAAGAAAGAAGATAAAGGTTGACAATTTAAAGGACCAAATAGGTATTTGACTATTAAAAGTTTGAGAAATTTGGTTGAGTGACCTTCCGAGTGCTATAAGCATAGTTAAGTGACTTTCCTGTTACAAATGAAAGAAAAATGACTTTACCAGATAATTATGGATAGTTGAGTGACCATTTGAGTAATGGACTCCAAAATTTAGTAAAGAAATGAATATATGATGTGAAAATCAGACATGCTAGGTAGACCAACGGGAATACAACACGTGGAAGCCTTAGCACGGTAGGAGTTACGCACTCCGGGATATCGCGACTGGTGACTCCAGTCGGAGCATCAAAATTATTGTCACCAGTATCTCAAGACAACGGCACTGTTGTGGAATGATCAATGCCATCACTGCGGTTGTTTAATGGTATTGGGCCCAATGGATCTTTTTCTTTGATCCTAACCACTGTGGCAGCTGGAGCGCATTTCACTAACCCACGGACACTAGCCATTATCAAGCTCTATGCCAAGCCAGAAATGCTTTTTCAATAGTCCTTTTTAGCACTGACGAGGGTCTTATCACAAAAGATCCTTTCTTGTTTTGTACAGTTAGCTTCTCAAAGAAGTTAAAAGGGTACATTATCATCCCTATATCATAAAAAAAGAGTGGGCAAGACATCTCTCCCACTCTCTCACTCTATGATCTCTCTCGAAAAACACTTGCAAATAATACAAAGCTTACAATTGCATTTTTTTTAACTTTTACCTCATTGTTCATTGGTGTAACTTTTATTTTTGCTTTTGTACACGCTATAGCGATCACAATATAAGATAAAGGGTTTGGATCAATCACGATTTACTTGCCTTTGACCCCTCATTTTTATCAAAATAACTGTTAAAGCGGACAAATCATTTTTTAGATAAACAATGAAAACTTTTGAAACTGATGGTAGGCTAGAAATTCATATTTTAGCTGTATTTTGCACTCTAATTATTGCATTTTACTTGTGTTTTAAATGATGGTGATTTGCACTTATTACGTGTTTTATGCCTTGCAAGAAATGATTCCAAGTCAAAAAGATAAATTAGAGCTAAATCGAACAAGTTGGAGCTTTGAAGTCCGAGTAAAAGCCCAAGAATTTAAATCGGGATCGCGTTCGGGGATCGATGACCAAGTCTTGATAACAAAAATTGAAAAAAGAATTTCACTCTGAGAAAAAGCACTGCGCCGCCGCATGGCGCGACGCGACGCGACAGTGCAAGTGAAGTTCCCTGCTGAAAGTGACAACCTTCTGAATTTCTCCATTGGCGCGATACGTGGACGTCCACGCCCTGTGTTGCGCCTGTGCAAATTTATCAGGGTGTTTTCCCTCTTTGGCTTGAAAAGGATAGATCCGTCCCGACCCTCTTCTAAATGGTAGAAATACACCAAAAATACGTTTTTGAAGGAACTTTTGACCTACAAAAGATTTGGGAAGCAACTAAGGATAAAACACACAAGATGTCATCAATATTTCAACCAACTATCAATGCAATACGGGAGTTTGTATTGAATTATTAATGTTGATGTTTTCTATGTCTTTAAACCTTATTGAGATGACTTTTTTCATTTCTATGGAATAGTTTTTCCTTAGGGTGTTGATAGATATGGTGTATTGATTATTTGATTAGGGATTCGATTTTGACAATTGCTTGACTTAATTGATGGAATTCTGAATTATATTGTGAAGTGGTTCATTATTTTACTTAATTGAAAGCGGAGTTTGATATTGAATTTCTTTATATCTTATGCTCTAGTTTAAATTTGTAACTCAACTAGGTAATCAAAAGAGCCTCTTGAATCATTATTCGAACTAGTAAATAGGGAAATATTCATGAGAAGTTACCCTTTAGACTAAAACCGTCAGTATATTCATTGCAATTTTTCACCGTTCTTCAATTGGATTATTTTCTGAAATTAAAGTTTAATAAAAGAGGAACCTTAATTGCAAGTTTAATCTATTTATCCAGTGAATATGTGAGAATCATCAGTATTATAGAGCGAAATAATTTAAGAATTGGATCCCGAGTCAATTATTTTGCATCTGTCTAGTCATTTACTTTATTTCTCTCACTGATATTTCTGTGTTTCTCAACTCTTGTCTTTTGTGATCAATTGATAGTTACTTTAATTTAGTGGTTAGTTGTAGTTGAAAATCATTCCACTCAAGTGTTAATTTTCCAGGATAGCAATTAACGAAAGATCATTTGAATACTATTTAAATTCAATCCATATGGAGACGATAATTAAACTATAGTATCTTTGACTAGCGAACATAAATTTCGTGTTGTGTTTTGCGCTCGCCAAATTTTGGTGACGTTGCCGGGAATTGGCAATCAATAGTGTTCAAAATAGCTTTTGGTTCTAATTTAGGAACCAATTTTATTTTCTTGTATTCACGTTTTCTTACTTGTGTGCAGGAAATAAGTTTAATCTCTCTAGTGTATGACTTGATCTTCTTAAAATTAAGTGATATCTTACGAACTGAAGTTGGAGAAACACCTGCGACAACTGAGAAAAGAAAGAGGATTCACCGAAATTTTTTTAGGGAAATCTTCAACCCAAGAACACATTGCAAAGAACAGAGATGATGGAGTCGATTTGGCTGCAAGAGAAGCAGCCCAACAAGCAGAAGCAGCTGCATGGGCAACTGCTGATGCAGCTCTGGTAGATGATGAAACTATGAATGGAAATGAAGGAAAGAGATTCAACCTGAACCGGCCTCTTGCAGATATGTTTTCAAAAAATGTGGGTCCCATTGATGCTTTCGGTCTACAATCAACGATAGTCTAGCATGAGACCACCACCCGTTGATGCTAATAATTTTGAACTCAAGCAGGGAGTCATCCAGACCATTCATAAGAATTGTATCTTCAGATGCAAACCCAACGAAGATCCTAACAACCACCTATTGGATTTTGATGAGATCATGAACATTTTTCACTATAATGGAGCATCACACGATGCTATCTACCTCAGAGTATTTCCTTTCTCACTAAAGGATGATGCAAAGCAGTAGCTACAGAGTCTACCTACAAGGTCTATCCGTACGCGGGAAAAGATGACTACGAAATTTCTAGACAAGTACTTCTCTGCTGTTAAAATGGAAAAGGTGAGAAATGATATTCACAATTTCAGTCAAGGTGAAGGAGAAACTGTGCTTGAGGCTTGGGAACGGTTTAAGGAGCTTCTATGAAGATGGCCACATAATGGGATTGAGCAATGGATGCAATTCCAGGATTTATGAGATGGCTTAACTCTTGCATCAAGAAGGGTACTAAATAGTGCAGTGGGAGGCTCTCTTATGAAGAAGACTCTAGAAGAGATTGTCACTTTGCTGAATGAACTATCTTAAGATGCGAATCAATGGCCTATTGACCAAGGTGAACAAAGAAGTTCAACAGGTGTGCACCAAGTAGAATCATATATTACAATGCAGGCCCAGATAGCAGCTATGGCTAAAGAAATCAAGAAGCTAACATTGACCCAGGTGCAGAGTAACCACATCTAGGATGTGATATTTGCGGATTGGGACACCCAACACAAGAGTTTCAAACCTCCGTTGCAGAGGAAGAAGTGAATGTAGCGGGAAACTTCAGCAGAGATAACTACTAAGGAGATAATAACTTCAATTCCATGGGACAGAGACATCCAAATTTCTCATGGAGCTCTTCTAGATGTAGTCTAAATTCATGGGAGCAGCAAAATCCGAGAGCACCAAGGCAAGGACCTTCTGGTTTTCAAAAACAGCAAAGGCAATAGTATCGGCCTCCACAGCCTAACCATTAGTGTCTATAGGATCTAATACAGGTGTTCATCAACAAATCAAATGAGTAATTTAAGACTTAGGGCACAGCCATCCGGGAACATGGCACATCCATTCGGAATTTAGAAAGACAGATGGGACAGATTGCAAACATGTTGTCTAAGAGGGTTCCTGGGATCTGACATAGAAAAGAGCCCAAAGAAAACAATCAAAGTTTTATCTTTGAGAAGTGGTAAAATATTTGCCGACCCAGTTGTGAACGCTAGACCCGAGGTGGTGAACAAGCATACTGAGACACTGGAGGAGCAAAAGAGTGAAGAACAGCAAGGCTAGAGTAGTGGGGGTACAAAAGGAGATTGAAGAAAGCAGACACATGCGAGCTTTGCCATTCCCTCAAAAGATGAAGCGAGAAAAATTAGACAAGTGCTTTGGGCAGTTCTTGGAGATGCTTAAGAAACTATATGTGAATATCTCCTTCACAGAGGTTCTCACTCAGATGCCTGCCTGTACTAAGTTCTTGAAGCAAATGTTGTCCAGCAAGAGGAAGTTAGAGGAGACAATAATGGTCAAGCTTAATGCCCATTTGCAGTTCCATACTACAAAATAAAATCCATTTAAAGTGTGGGGACTCAGGAAGCTTCACCATACCATAGTCGCTGGGGAGTGAGAAAGTTGACAAGGCTCTTTGTGATTCTGGTGCTTCTATAAATCAAATTCCTTTTTCAATGTTCAGGAAACTTGAAGGTGATCTTGGAGTGATCAAATCCATACCAGTGTTCCTACAACTAGCTGACCAAACCACCATCTTGCTTGAGGGAATCATTGAGGATATTCTAGTATGAGTGGACAAGTTTGTGTTCCCCGTAGACTTTATTATGTTGGACATGAAAGTGAACAAGGAGGTGCCCCTAATTCTAGAGAGGCCTTTTCTATGTATAGGTAGAGCAATTCTTGATATCTATAAGGGACAGCCTATGCTCAAAGTGAGTAATGAGAAAGTGGTGTTCTAGATGAAGAGAATGATGAAATATCCTAGTGTGAGGCATCTTCCTACTCATGTTTCAAGCTTGAAGTTGTGGGGAAATTTGTTAAAAACATACAAGTTTGATAGCCTTTTGGGAAACACTCTAGAGAGGTGTATTATTCTGTCTAGCATAGTGGAAGATGAAGATCCTAAGATAAAGAAAGAGGCTGAAGCTCTTGAGGCTGAGGATCAAGTGGCTGATGAGGAGGAACTCAAAAAAGAGGCGTCTAAGCCTAGTGTGGAACTGAAAGTCCTCCCTACTCACTTGAAATATGCTTTTCTTGAAACTAAAAATTTTTCTATGATTATTTATGCTTACTTGACAGGTGCACAGGAACAAAAGCTGGTGGAGATGATGAGAAAGTACAAGAAGGCCATTGGCTGGACATAGTTGATATTCAAGGAATCAGTCCAGCAATTTGCATGCACAAAATTTTGTTGGAAGAGAATAGTAAGCCTTTGGTGCAACCCCAAAGAAAGGTGAATAAAATCCGGAGGAGGTAGTGCACAAGGAGATTATCAAGTTGTTGGATGTGGGAGTGATTTTCTCCATATTTGATAGCCAATTGATCAGTCCAGTGCAAGTTGTACCAAAGAAGGGAGGCATGATAGTGGCGAAGAATTAGACAACGAATTAATCCCAACAAGAAAAGTCACAGGGTGGCGAATGTGTATTGATTATAGGAGGCTGAATGATACAACAAGGAAAGACCACTTCTCACTCCCCTTTATTGATTAGATGCTCGAGAAAGTATCTGGACATGGTTGTTACTATTTCTTGGATGGGTACTCAGGCTATAATCAAATACCCATTGCCTTAAAAGATGTTGAGAAGATTACTTTCACTTGCCCTGTAGGTATTTTTGCTTATAGGAGGATGCCATTTAGGATGTGTAATGCACTGACCACTTTTTAGAGGTGCATGATGTCTATATTCTCTGATCTGAACAGAAAATGCCTAGAGGTATTTATAGATGATTTCACTTTGTTTTGTTGATGATTTTGTCTACGTATGCCTTGAGAGCGGTGAGTGCCTTAGTTGTGACGCCTAGGCGCAACTCTTGACCCATAGATTAATTTGTTTGATCTTAACTTTGCTTAACTGCTTTGACTAGAGAGTGGGGATAGATTCGATCCTAAGTGAGTTATGTGCCAATGTGTGTGTGAGATTTTTGTTGATATCATGTGCATGTCAGTTGATGTTTAGAACTTGCCCTGTGTGTATGCAAAACGAACTAGTAGTTTTGTTCAGTCTAGGAAGTGATATAGACATTTCTTTGTTGAGCCAAATATGTGCCTTGACCTACCAAAATTAATGTGTCTCCTAGTTAGCCCTTTTGAGCCTGTAATCCTATTTCTTTCGCAACCACACTACATGCCTGACCCCTTTTATTTGAATTGACTATATGTTTGAACCTTTTACCTCTCTTGAGCACAAGAATTATAGTGGCTTGTTAAAGTGAAGTGGTGGTATTGGTTGAGTTTTTGAGTGGAATTGAGAAAAATGGAGAAAGGTGCAATGTTTAAAAAAAAATCGTGAGGGCCACTTGTAAGAAATTGAAACAAAAAATGAATGATGTTCCTTGAAGAAGAAAAAAAGAGAAAAATCAAAACTTAGAAGAAAAAAGAGTTTGGGCGTATATTAGAAAAAGATTTGATTCCTTGCTAGTAGTAGTTCTCATCTTGTTTATGCTTAAAGAAATCAGGAGCTGATGTTACTATGTTGTGAAGGTTGGGGTTTGGTTCAACACGAGTGTGGGGGTTTAAATGTGAAATTGTATGTATTAAAGTACTTAGGGAGGTGTAGTCATATTATCCAAATTGTATGCTACCTGTCCCACAACCTAGGTTGCTACCGAAATAAAGTCGTACTTGATCTTTGACTGAATAAGCTCAATTAGTAGAGTATTACACTACGAGCAATCCTATGGTATGTCTTCTGTGGCACATGAATTTTATTTTTTAGATTGAGTGAATTCTTTCTATCTTGAGTTCATATTTGTTCTTGAATTTTATTATATGTGGAACTACTCTCTATTTTTGATGTAAGGGAACATGATTTACGAAGGAAAGGTAATGACTTTGGCCTCTGTATTAGAGTAAGTGAGCAGGTTGTGAAAAATACTTGGTGCTTTTTAGTTGAGTCTGGAGGTTAGGATGTTATGGTATGGTGCTTGATCTACTTTAAATATTCTTAGCACGATGAGTTAGGGAAGTTGTCTGAGGAAAAAGGTCACCTCTATGTGAAGTGTAGTTTGATTGCTCGAGGACGAGTAATAATTTAAGTGTTGGGTGTTGATGGTAGGCTAGAAACCCATATTTTAGCTGTATTTTGCACTCTAATTATTGTATTTCACTTGTATTTGAGCCTAAATGATGGTAACTTACACTTATTACCTGTTTTGTGCCTTGCAGGAAATGATTTCGAGTTAAAGAGATAAATTGAAGCTAAATCGAACAAGTTGGAGCTTTGAGGCCTGAGTAAAGGCCCAAGAATTTAAATCGGGATCGCGTTCGGGGGTCGATGACCAAGTCTGAATAACAAAAATTAGAGAAAAAATATCACTATGAGAAAAAAGCATTGCTGCGCCGCATGGCGATCGGCGTAGCACGACGCGGTAGTGCAAGTGATGAAGATCCCTGCTGAAAGTAACAGCCCTCTGAATTTCTCCATTGGCGCGATGCCCCATGCAAATTTGTCAGAGTGTTTTTCCTCTTCGGCTTGAAAAGGGTAGTTCTGTCCGGGCCCACTTCTACATGGTATAAATACAATAAAAATACATTTTTGAAGGGACTTTTGTCCTACGAAAGATTTGGGAAGTAACTAAGGCAAGAAGACACAAGATTTCATCCACTATCGGTGCAATACGAGAGTTTATATCGAATCATTAATGTTGATATTTTTAATGTCTTTAAACCTTATTGAGATGACTTTTTCTATTGCTATGGAGTTGTTTTCCCTTAGGGTGTTGATAGATATGGTGTATTGATGATTTGATTAGGGATTCGATTTTGGACAATTGCTTGACTTAATTGATGGAGTTCTGAATTATATTGTGAAGTCGTTCATTATTTTACTTAATCGAAAGAGGAGTTTCATATTGAATTTCTTTACATCTTATGCTCTAGTTTAAATTCGTGATTCAACTAGGTAACCGAAAGAGCCTCTTGAATTATTAATCGAACTAGAAAACATGAAAATATTTGTGAGAAGTTACCCTTTAGACTAAAACCATCAGTATATTCATTGCACTTGTTCACCGTGCTTCACTTGGATTATTTCCTGAAATTAAAGTATAATCGAAAGAGGAACCTTAATTGCAAGTTCAATCTAATTATCTGGTGAATTCGTGAGAATCAACAATATTATATAGTGAACTAATTCAAGTATTGGATCCCGAGTCAATTATCTTGCACCTGTTTAGTCATTTACCCTATTTTTCTCGCTGATATTTTTGTGTTGCTCAACTCTTGTCTTTTATGATCAATTGATAATTGCTTTAATTTTAGTAGTTAGTTGTAGTTGAAAATTATTCCAATCAAGTGTTAATTTTTCTGGATAGCAATTAATTAAAAATTATTCGAACACTATTCAAATCCAATCCCTGTGGAGACGATAAATAAACTATACTATCTATGACTAGCGAGCATAAATTGCATATTGTGCATTGGATCGTCAGAAACTTGTGATCTTAAATATGCCATTAACATTTGTGTGATATTAAAACTTTTGAAACTTGTGATCTTAAACAATACATAAAATTTATATGGCTAAAAATGCTTCCCTTTAAGAAAATATAGGAATTATTCCAATCTTTTCGGAACGAACTAATAAGAAAATAGTATCAATATTTTTGAAATGAATGAAGTATATTTTATCCTTAAAGATATGACTTATTGAGATCCTCATCCCCACTTATAAAAGTCATGTGAAATTTTCATCACTACTCATGTAAAATGTGGGTATTTTACATATATATTACTTACATTTCAAAAGTTTTCTTTAATTTTTAAATTAAGTGTCTATTCAAATACTGCCGCATACAATAAGACGGTGGAAGTATAAGAAATTTTTGTGTTTGGATCATCTCTCGGAAAAAAAATATTTTTGAGAAAATTGTGTTAATTCCTCCGAAAACCTATCCTTTATATTGACTTTGCTTTTTAGAAAATATTTATTTCATCTTCAAAAATAAAATTTACTTTAAAATACACACGGATGTATGTGTTTATTTTATGAAAAGTTTTGTGGAATTTTTTCTAATTTGACCTTCACCACTTGTACAAAACCTTCAGAATACGGGATGTCACTTTCTTGAGTAACGTGATAGGAAGGGAAGTTGCTAGAGGATTACCAAGTACAAAAGCAAAGATATTTTGTAGTTAAACTGTCCAATGGATAAGAATCTGAAAGTCAGTGGCAAAAAATAAAATTAAAAAAAAAACCTGAAAGCCACTAGTATCCTTTTTACAGTCAACCCAATTGCTTGCTTTAGCAGTGCCTGCCTATGTTGAGGATGAGCATTTCAAGGATTAATTAATTGGGGGGTCTAATTGTGTACACTGTAGAGATTTTACACGGTGTGTGAGTAAAATTTGTACTCATTACTATTTCAATATCCAAACGTACAATGAAAAGAGGGCGACGATTTTCAAATAGGAACCCAAACTTTTCTCTTACCTATTCAAGGGTGATATTTTTCGACAGTTTGAGATGATAATATACCTTTCCTTTCCCTTATCTAACCTTTTAAACTACTCACTATGTCCCAGTTTATGTAAAAGGATTCGAAGCAAGAGGGTTAAAACACTTAATTTTCAATGTGAATTTAAATATAAATTTTTCATATTTTTTAATATAAATTTATATATTTGTAAACAACATAAAAATTAATAGAAGTTAACATATTTAATAATTCAAAATATTTAAAACAAGTTTGAGAAAATAGTAATAAAAAAAAGAAATTATTTGATTCCTAAAGAGTAACACCTTCACGTAAGATGGAACGGAAGGAGTATTAAAGTTTGAGATGGAAGATAGTTTGTATTGTAACAATGGGCAGGGCCAACTCAGTGTTATGGAAGGTAAGGCTTGTGCCTTAGGCTCCCAAATTTGAGGGGCCTCATTTTTTAAAAATAATAGGTTTATATGTATTTAAAAATAATATTTAGTACTTTTAAAATAAAAGTAGAGTTTCTAATATAAAAATAATTTTTTTTTTATATAAATAAAGTAATAACTTAACTTACTTAAAAATTGGTAGATGAATAATTTTCTTAATGTTTTAATTTTTTACTTTTTACTCCTTCATTAGATAATGTAAATTTTTTTACTATATTCTTTAATTTGTCAAGTCAATCTTTCTTATTTCCAATCTCTTCATATTTCAAAAACCCCTATATATTTTCTGTCTTTCTCTTTTATATTCTTACTTACCTTCTTTCTTCAAGATTTTATTAGTTCAAGTGTTCAACAATACTTTTAAGCTTCTAATAGTTTTATACTTTTATTGTTCTATAAAATTTTATTTAAGATCAACAATTTCTCAAGAAAAATTAAATGATGGATTAGCTACATTATAAGGAATTATTAGAAAAAATCGATTATAAAAAAGATTATTAAAAATATATATCTCAAAAAGTTAAAAAAAATAGACTTCAAATAAAAACAATCTTATAACTTTTTTTTAAAAATATAGGTCTCATATTAAACTTTGCCTTTAGGCCTCACATGTTCTTGAGCCGCCCCTGACATTGGGAGCTATGGGTCCATTTAGTTTCAGTTTAACGCCTATAATAATGATGTTTCTCTAGCTAAATTTATGTTTCAAGACAGATTAGGCATATCAAGAAAGACTTTTCTTGCCAGTCAACTGTGATTGCGGTCCTCCACCTGCGATCGCAGCGCTGCTACTACCAAGGGCGGCCCGACTAGTTTCGTGGTCACAAGTCAAATTTTATGAAGCGCTTTAATTTTTTTTTAACAAAAAGATATATTTATTTATTTAAAGTTTATTTTTTTAGCTTTACTTAGATACAAATTTATTACTAATTCTTTTTAATCAAATAACTCCTAATAAATCTTTTTTAATCGACAATATAGTTAATTCATTTAATCTTTCTTGAGAAATTATTAATCTTAGGTGCGTTTTATCAATTTTAATTTTGAAAACTTATTTCCGCTAAAGCGACAGTAACTAAAGTTATTAACATAATTTCATAAGCAATAAAGGCATTTGAAAAAGAATAATTTTTTTTTTTGACTAGGTGTATCAATTAATCTGTTATCTTCTAATTGTTGTATTTTCCTTCATACTTTTAATTCGAAAAATAAATCTAAACCATTAATATCAAATTGATTATTATGCTTTAAGGAACATTCAAGATTAAGGCAATATTTTTTTTAAATTTCATCATCTGGTGATCTTAATTTTTACCGTTAAATAGAAAATTAAAATATTTTCATATGCTTCGAATTGCTCAAATCTATTTTTGAAGTAAAAAAATAGTTTTGTTTATTATGTATAAAAGTAATCAACTCCAAAGGACTCTTCGAAAGATTTTGAGATTTTATTATCAAATTGTTTGATTGTCTCATCAAATTGTTGCTTCCTTTATATCACACATTTCTTATGTATTTTGAGTTCAATATTTATTTCAAGTGTAATTTTGTTGGCAGACATCATATCAAATGCAAATCCTTCTTCTCTATATTTATTAAAGAAAGAAATCAAACTTTTTCACTTCATATAATCTTTTTTTAAACTTATACATAGCCTGTTAAGTGTAACAAAAAATAAAACCTCTACAAATGTGAGGCCTAAAATAATTGCTTTACTTGCTTTATGGAAGTGCCGCCCAGACTACTACTGACGTAGCTTATATTAGGTCTCAACTTTAGGTGTATTAGTCATGGATATACTGAATGATTAATTAGGAAATTGAAGTAGAATATTCATCCATCATTGAGCTCGCTTTAAACAAAGTGGTTAATAAAGTGTGAAAGTTCCATAGAGAATGGCCAACTTCGTAATACAGATGAATAAGTCGCTAGAATGAATGTCATCTTCCTCGAAAAGTCGTCACGGCCAACCCTAGATATCGTCAAGTTTGCTTTAGTGTAGTTGCAATTGGGAAAATCTCCCCATTTTTATATTATCTTGTCATGCATGTCATTACTTACATTCTTTGTCAAAGGAGGTGGGATATATAGACTGCAGGCACAGTAATTTTTTATATCAATAAAATATTTCATCTTAATTGCAAGATTGGAACTAGGTGATCAAAGATCCATATATCATGGTAAACATGTGCTCCTATCCAATTATTTAACGGAAAAAATTGAAGAATTAATCCATTCGGCCGCTTAAACTAAAAATAATCGGCGAATATATAATATAGGTATAATTCATATAAAGTATAACTGTATATAATAAATGTATATTAAATATATAATGACTAAAAATAAATAAATAATATATCCAGCCGACTATTTGTGTAAAACCCCAAAAGCTTTCTTGGTTATTTTTAATAAAAAGAAGAATTTGGGAAGGATTTGCTGACAAATATCAATTTTGATAGTAGAGGACATGTTGGGGCTGAGTTGGTTTGTTTGTCTGAGAGAGAAGTAATTTTATATTCAGAGAAATGACGAACCAATTTTCTCTAATAAACAAACTGAACATCGACTTAATTAACAAACATGATCAACAAAGGTTGTGATAGAATGGATCCCTTCATCTTTAAATTAATCTTTTTTTTTATAGGAAGTACTTTCTCCAGCCTTACGAGGGATAAATTCTAATTTAATCGAAATCCTAAACAAATACAGGACAAAGGTTGGAAAACCAAAAAACTAGTGGGATATTCGATAGGGAAAAAAACACATGAGATGCGTCATATATTTTTTATTTATACAATGTAATTCTGCTTGAGACCAACTCAACTTTAAAATGTAAAAAAGCTGCGCCTTAAAAATCAGCAAATCTTCTGAGGATGATCCTAATTTCCTAGTGAAATATAAGGCTGCCCAGTGATCCGGTCCGGTTCGTTATCGGAGATGCATCAAAATCAGACCAAATCGGTATTTTCCGATCCGGTCCTTCGGTTGGAAATGGCTCAACCGGACCTTGACCGCCACCGGCAACCGGTCTACCGGTTTTTCCGGTCCGGTCCGCGGGTTTTTCTTTTTTATTTTTTTAATTTTTTTTAATTTGTCCTTTATTTAACTTTGTAAATAAATGAAAAATATGTTTCAAAGTTAAAACTTAGAGTTAAAGAAGTTATAATAATATTCTTACAAACTTTGAATTAGTTTCAAAGTTTATAATTAGATTCAAACCTTGAAATATATACAAACTTAGTAAAAAATAAAAAATAAGAAGACATAATAAACTTTGTAGAAGAAGGAAATTATAAGTTTTTGAAAATATAACAACAAAATATTACTAACTTTGTATATATATTTGAAATGAAAAGTATGTTGCAAAGTTAAAACTTAGAATTAAAGAAGTTATAATAATATTCTTGCAAACTTTGAATTAGTTTCAAAGTTTATAATTAGATTCAAACCTTGAAATATATACAAAGTGATATGCTCAAATTACACTTTAATAAATATTTACTTCTACCAAATTCTATCCCACTTTCCCAAGCAAAGATAGAATTTAACGGTGCTTGTTAATATTTGCAACCACCAACAATAAATGAAGAATGAGAAGTAAATAAATATCAACCAACCGTTAAATAAATAAATAAATAAATAAATATATATATATATATATATATATATTCAATGTTAAACACTCATTAACATAACACCCATTTAGGGTCCACAACCTTAGAATTTAAAGTTAGCTACTCATACTAAAATCTTAAAACAAGAGAATATTAAATGTCATAAAGCTTACAAAGTGAAAAATTCTTGACCCAAAAGCTTCCAAAAGAAAGGAATATTAATGCCTTGTATTGTCGCTTCAAAGTCTGACAAGATAGAGCCCACAAAACCCTAATAAATCTATTTATAGAGGGTCAAAAATCGAGACAAAAATCGGACCAATCTGCCCTGAAGTTGAATATGCGATCGCATTTCCGTCGCATAACAGACATGCGGTCCGCATTTTTGACATGTCTATCGCAGATTGTAATCCTAGTTTCGCCTTCACCGCATTCACGATTTTGCGATCTGCATTGCAGAAATGCGACCGCATCTTGCATCGCATTTTCTTCCTTCAGTAGACTTCATGTTTGGTTTGCGGTTACTTCTGCGGCTCACAAACACGGTATGCGATCGCAGATGAGACCACATTTTTGACATTAAACTTTGCCTAGGATTCTGTTTTGGTCTGCGATATCTGTGTGCATTATGCGGCTCGCAAACACGTTATGCGATCGCAGATGCGATCGTATTTTTGACGTTGAACTTTGCCCAGAAGTCTGTCTTGATCTGCGATCTTGGCGTGAAATATGCGGCCCGCATGTGGGTTTTGCGATAGCATATCCACATATGCGATACCTTTTTGCTCTTTTCGTGTCTTTTTGTGGCTTTTTGAACTCTTTTTCATGCTCTTAGGTCCTTACACCTCATACACTACAAAAAATACTAAAATTACATAAGTACCGAGGGAAATTGCATTTAAAACAAGTTAAAATCTAAGCAATTAGTATCAAAATGTGCCGAAATTCTCTGGCACATTACAAAGTTAGTAAAAAAATAAAAAATAAGAAGACATAAACTTTGTAGAAGAAGGAAATTATAAGTTTTTGAAAATATAACAACAAAATATTACTAACTTTGTATATATATTTGAAATGAAAAGTATGTTTCAAAGTTAAAACTTAGAATTAAAGAAGTTATAATAATATTCTTGCAAACTTTGAATTAGTTTCAAAGTTTATAATTAGATTCAAACCTTGAAATATATACAAACTTAGTAAAAAATAAAAAATAAGAAGACATAATAAACTTTGTAGAAGAAGGAAATTATAAGTTTTTGAAAATATAACAACAAAATATTACTAACTTTGTACATATAATTGAAATGAAAAGTACGTTTCAAAGTTAAAACTTAGAATTAAAGAAGTTATAATAATATTCTTGCAAACTTTGAATTAGTTTCAAAGTTTATAATTAGATTCAAACCTTGAAATATATACAAAGTTAGTAAAAAAAAATAAAAAAATAAGAAGACAAGAGTTGTGAACTTGGAGCAATTTTATTAATATGTATTCTGATGTAGAAAATTACATTCTTTTAAACATGCTGGCTAATTTTTTTAAGATAGCCGTAGGCTTTTCCTTAGGAACAGGTTGTTGTTGTTGTTCCGGTTCATCGTCTTCGTCTTGATCTTTTTCATCTTCCGTTTCATTGGCTGTTTGATTCCCGTCTTTACTTGTTCCGTCGCTCAAAATTTGATCCAGATACGCTATGTCTTTATTCTGCGAAAGTTCCGGTATTCCAAAGTTTCTTCGCTCTGCTCTGATCCAATCCCTGAATAGAACTCCTGTTTCCATTGCCTCTTCTCTCAATGAATGTCTGTGATCTCTAATTTAAAATCTTCCCTGGCTGAAAGCGCTCTCCGACGCAACTGATGAAGCTTGAATTGTCAATATATCGCAGGCCATTTTTGCAAGTATGAGAAATTGCGCTTCTTGACTCTTCCAGTAATCTAATAAATCGTGAGTTCCAAGACTTGTAAGTTTCTTCGGATATTGGATTAAGTAGACTTGGAACTTGCTGTATTCCTCCCCGTACTCGTCTTGTTCTGAAAGCAGCTTCTGATCAAGTTCTCCAAAACTGCTCATCCCCGCATGCCTTTTGCCTATCTGATAAGAAGAACTTTCACCGGTTGACAGTATCGGTGCAGTTGGTGTAGCAGTTTCTGCCCAGGCTCTGTACTTTGCGAAAACAGCCACGGTATCTGTATAAACTTTAGCACGAGCAGTTTCTACACTAGGGTAGTTATTAGTTGCAATTTCAAGAGGTGTAATATCTAAATTTGCATATATTTTCCGAACAAGTCATTCAGTTAACTTAATTTTAGATGCAGGAGGCAACACAGAAGCAATGTAAAAAAATTGAGGAATTGGGAAAAAATATTTTTTAAATTTTTCAATCATGGCCTTTACAGCCATTTTATATTTTTTTTATTGCCTATATAATCTTAATAATTCAGATATTCCAGCTATATAATATAACATGGTAAGAGTAGTTGGATAATATTGTCCAGAAAATTCTAAAGTAGCATGATAGAATTTTTCTAAAAACTGGAGGAGATGTTCAACAAGGTTCCAATCTTCCTCCTTAAGGTGGTAAAGTTCCATAAAATATTTATTATACATTTGAGTAATAGGCTCTCTATATTCGTAAGCAACAGTTAATGCTTCATATAACGTGTTCCACCTAGTACAAACTTCTTTTGGGACTCTCCTAATCGGCATTCCTAATTCTATACATTTTCTTTCTTGATTTTTATTTCTAAATATAAAGGCAATAGCTACTTTAACATTTTCAATAATGTTGTTAAATAAGTCAAGACCATCTTTGACTGCTAAATTGTAGATATGACATGCACATCTAACATGAAAAAATTCCTCAAAAGGGGGGGGGGGGGTTTAAAATAGGTCTTAAATTACTAAGTGCTTCTGTGTTGTTCGTAGCATTATCTACTGTAATACTAAAAACTTTGTTAGATAAACAATATGCATGACAAATTGATGAAACTGTTTTGGAAATATAATTTCTCGTGTGTGGTTCATCAACAACTTTTTATGCAATAATACGTTTTGAAAGACCCAATCAGGATCTATCCAATGAACAGTAACTGTAATATAATCACAGTTATTTGTAGAACGACCCATATCAGTAGTAAGGCATACTCTAGTGTCAAAGTTATCAAATAAATATCTCAAATAATCTCTATATTCGTTTTTAAATTTAATAAATATCATTTTTAACAGTTGTTCTTGGAAAACCTTTAAAGGAAGGATTATATGTAGCTTGAATATAACGAACAAAAAACCCTCTACGCAACTAATTTAGCAATATTTTCTCTATCCCTTTGTTTATCATAACTAAGAATCCCTCCTGTTGTTTGGTTAAGTTTAGCTTGGACATCCAAGGATTCATCATGTGCTACCCCCCATGCTCGGTTCCAAAATAAATACCCCCCGCCCGCATTGACCATTCCTTAGGATGTTTATTTCTTAAGTGAGTTCTAATTTTACCCGTCCCACCTTCATTACCCCCAGTTTTAAAAACCCACACCATTCCACAAAGACCACAAACAGGCGTCTAATTTTTAATTTTCTTTTGTACAAATTCTCACACCTCAGATCTTTTCTTACGTTTAACCGGGGCTCTAGTGGGAGGTACAGGAGGCAAGTCGGACTGAACTTCAGGTGGACTAGCTTGAAATTCACATTGTTCTTCTAAATTAACCCCGATTTCATAATTAAATTGCGCTTCTACGTTTTGTGAATCAAGTGGATTATAAGAGCTAAAATCATGATAATATTGATTTTCATCTACGTGTTCACTAGAACTACCAACAATTCCTTTACCTCTATTTACCGAACGACCACGTGCCCGCCCCCCACTACTAGTTCCAATTGAACCTCTTTGAGACATAATTATAGCAAATAAAATAAATATATCACAAAAATATAATAAAAGAGTAGAAATAGGAACGACCAACCAAATATAGCCGTATAATTGAGGTGAAGTTGATACTTGAACCTTCACTTGATAGCAACTCTAATTAAAACTTGATAAATAATCAAAATTGTATAATTTACACAAATAACAAAAGTAGCAAAATAGCAATATTGTAGAGAATTTGAGAGAATTAGAGAGAATTGGATGATTTGTGTGAAAAATATGATGAAATAATGGGGTATTTATAGGAAAAAATAGTTAAGGGTGGTTATGGGGTAAAATGGCCGTTTTTGGCCGTTGGCCAACGGCTAGTTTTTAAAGTCTCCAGTTTTTTTTTTTTTCTTGGTCCGGTCCGATCCGGTACCGATCGGTTCCGTGCCATTTTTTATCCGGTTATACCGGTCCCAAACCCCTAGACCGTCCCGCTACCGGGACCGGCTACCCCCCTTAAAAGGTCCGGTTCACACCGGTTCGGACCGGTTCGGGCTGGATTCCGGTCCGAAATCGGTCCGGTCTGGTCCGGTGTGAACCGGACCAATAGCCACTCTTAGTGTAATAGCTTAGAGCTCGAGAATCGTGTTAAAAAAAGAAGACAAATTAAGCCAGATAATTTAAATTTTTAAATGATATTTTTTTTTGTATGAGCTGACACCTAGGAGATCAGATCGGGTGATCACCTCATACCAAAAAGATTCTAATGTGAGTACTGAATCTTGATTAATACAAAATCATCAGATTCGATACCTTTGTTGTAAAGATATCCTCCGATCCTATATAAATTTTCAACCTCCTTAATTTAATTCAAATTAAGTGATTTTTAATAAAAGGCCTTACAAATATTTTAAAAAGTTTTTTAATACTTCTTTATATTTTCTATATATAAATTAAAGAGGAGAGATAAAAAATCTTTTAATCCAATAACCCTTTTTATTAATATTTTAAGTAACTTTTTAATGTGTAAATCAGAGCCTTAAAAATCAATTATATAGCACCAGAGGGAGTAATGAGTATCTCTCAATAGTATTAACTATTTTTTTAGAGGCGGATCCAAGATTAAGATTATATGAGTTTAATTTTTAAGATTTTTAGTATTGGATCTATTGTATTTTTAAGATTACGGGTTCAAACTTATTATTTGTAAGTTGTAATGAATTTTTATAATTAATTTATGTTTCGCTTCAAAAGCACTAAAGTCAGATGAACCCAACGGTCAAACTCTACGTCCGCACCTAATATCTGGGTACAAATTAGAAATTTTAATTTCTTTTTCTTTTTCAGATATAAAGTGGGTGGGTCTACATTGTTCTTGTATTTATCACTACATTCGTTGGGCAAATAATATTTGGAAACGAATTTTTTCATTTCGATTTCATATTTTGGTTTGACTTGACTCCTACTTGGTGGACAGTTGGTCCGGCACGTCTCATGTAGTTGAATGCTATTAAATGCCACTCCCCAATGATAAAAAATTTAGAAGATACTTGAGAATCTTTGATCACATGCGCAAGAAGGAGAGGCATAAGATTCCAAACCTCTTTGGCCTTTGATGATGACACTAGATCTTACTCCAACTAATCAAAGCTGTCACTTTGTTTTTTTCTAATTTTTTATCCGTTATTTAATATTGATTTAATTCGCATCGCATCCCATAAAAAATATAAAACGAATAAACGCTCCCTTCAAGGTATTTTTATTTTCAAGGCTCGTAATCAAACATTTGATTAGCGTGGAGAGGTTTCATCCATTCTACCACAAACCTTAGCAATTATCACTCTATTAATGTATAGCCTTACTATTCAATTCCACCAATGCATCGTATAAGTTTTGTTGGCCTAAGTAAGGTTATTGTGATGATTGACAAAAGAACTCAAGCATAAATCAGGTCCATATACGGTATACACAGATACGGGCAGATTCAACCACAAAGGCATGCACTGAAAGAGATAAGCTTAAGCGGTTATATTTAATATCTCCTGAACGAAAATGTTGCATAACTGATAAGGAGAATGACTCCTTACTCGAATAGAACTCTATTCTAGATAACGGAGGAGTTAGAAGTTGAAGATAACTAGAACTCTTCAACCAAGGAAGAGTAAAGCATTAGACTTCTAGTTATTTACTATTTTACTAACTCTATATATTTCATGATGCTCTCATTTTACAGGTACGCATAACGCTAAAGTTAAACGTGAGTTGAGAGCAAAATAGCAGGGCATTTTGCAAGCAATTCCTGTGTGATTCAAGTGTGCGAACTTGAAGCTTCATGAACCAGATAGAAGAACCAGTTCTAAGTGTCTATCTTTTATTCTAGTTTATTTGTAGTAGGGCTTTTGAGTTGTATCTTTCAACTTTCTTTAGAAGCATTTGTACTAGGTACTCTGACTGTAGTGTTCAAGTTAGAGTTAACTTGAAATTGTCGTAACAGTCTGAGGCTGGTTGCCACAAAGGGTTAGAGGTAATCCTTAGGTTTACAAGAGTTTTGTAAACACTGTTTTTGGCTCCGTGATATAGTGAAGTGTTGGAAAATATTCTACTGGGTAGTAGGTCGTGATTTTTTCACCTTTTGAGCTAGGTGTTTTCTACGTAAAAATACTTGTGTTCTTTACTTTCTGCATTTATAATTCTGCAACAGTAGTATAAGGAATACATAGAAGATCCAGGTCCTTCTATAATCTGTGCAGGCAAAAAATTGGACACCACACAAATCACCCCCCTTTTGTGTGGTATTCAAGTATAAAACATTAATTGATATTAGAGCGGGTTATCCTTGAAGAGGCTAACACCTTAAGAGAAGATCAAAGATGAGTGCACCACCTGGAATTTGGGAAGGGCAATCTACTGCTAGTCCACCACTCTTTAATAGCCAGTACTACTCTTGGTGGAAGAACAGAATAAGAGATCACATTGCAGGAGAGGACTATGAGCTATGGGACATTGTCATTGATGGTTTACTGATAACCTTGAAGAAAAATGCTGAAGGAGTAGATATGCCAAAAACAAGAGCGGATTGCAATGCTGAGGACTTGAAGAAGTGAGAGAAGAATGCTAAAGCCAAGAAATGGCTTGTTTGTAGGCTTGGTCCAGAGGAGTACAACAGAATCCAAGGCTATTCCACTGCTAAGAAAATTGGGACACACTGCAATTGGCCCATGAAGGAACAACTCAGGTAAAGAGGTCCAAGGGAACTCTACTGTATTCTCAGTATGAGAACTTTGTAATGAAGGATGGAGAAACCATTCAGAAGAAGTACAAAAGGTTCACTACATTGACAAATGAACTAAAATCTCTTGGAAGGATTATCCCCGAAGAAGAAAAGTTGAGAAGATACTTACTAAGGTCTTGCCAATCACTTGGGAAAGAAAGATCACTGCCATCCAGGAGTTAAAGAACATTGTCGCTCTCCCACTAGATGAATTGATTAGGAATCTCACTACTATGAACTTAGGAGACAAACCATGAAAATGGATGAACCTAAGAAGGAAAGGAGCTCGGCACTCAGAATCACTAAAGGTTCTGATCTAGAAGATGATGAAATGGCTGTGATCACCAAAGACTTCAAGAAGCACCTGAGGAGAGGAAAGGGTTCTTCAAGAAGTGGAAGCTACAGCAAGGCAAAAGCTCTTGAGAAGCAAACCAATGATGGTTGCTACAAGTGTGAAAAAATTGATCACCACATCAAAAACTATCCTTTGTAGGAAATTGAATGGAAGAAGGAAAGAGTTGAACGAAGGAACAGGAAGAAGGAACATGTTCAACCTAAGAAAGGCAACAACAAAGGATCAACCAAGGCAATGGTCGCTGCTTGGGGAGAAAGCTCAGATGATGATGATGATGATGAACGAGAGCTCTTATGGACATCGGAGATTTGATGAAGAAACTAAGGTAAGTGTTTTTCATCTTAAAGACAAGATTAAATTTTGTCTAAAGAAAGGTTATCTAAGTTACTACTAGAGCTAATTGATGAATCTGAGGATGTGAATAATGTAAAGGAACAACTATCAAAAGAATGTGTGATTTTGAAAGCTAAGTGCAAAAACCTAGAACTTAGGGCTTGTGAAACTAAAAGTAAAAATACTGTGTTGAAGAATCAGGTTCATGCACTTGACACAACTGTCCTACAACGTAGATCTAAATATCTAAAATTGAAATTAGGAACAGGCAAAAAGACAGCTGATCAGACACAACTCACTTTAGAAGAAAATATAGGAAAAATGAAAGATGAGTTGTAAGGGATGAACATGTAAGAGTTATAAGGAGGATATGAACAAGGTCAAGTATGAGCTAGACAGAACTTGTAAGTGGAACAGGTCCTCTGATGGACTTTTATGGCTAAAAGAACATCATAATGCAACAGAAGAGGACTTGGCTTTGGGAACTCTGCACCTAAGTGGGATCCCAAAAGTAAGTACCTCACACTCATTGAGAACAAGATTTGTACACATTGTGGTAACACTGGTCACTATAAGAGTGACTTCAAAAGAGAAGGCAAGTCAAAAGAATAAAAATTTTATTCTAGGAAAAAATAGGTGCCAAGTTAGGCTAAAAAGAATTTGATTTATCCTTTTGCCTATAGAAAGGGACCCAAACTAGTTGGGGTTTCTAAGACTAACCCTTGATTTCTTTTTGTAGGTCCAAGTGAAGGGAATCAACCAAATATGGTACATGGATAGTGGCTGCTCAAAGCATATGACAGGAAGCAAGAACCAATTCCTTTCACTTGAGGACCTTAAATGAGGTAATGTCTCCTTTGAAAATGGAATGAAAGGTGAGATCATTGGGGTTGGCAAGGTAGGTATGATTCTCACTCTATTGAGAATGTCTACTTGATAGATGGACTGAAGTACAATCTAATAAGTGTATCATAATAGTGTAATAGAGGTAACATGGTAGCCTTCACCTCTACAAAATATTTTGTGATTAATCTTACCACTGAAAAGATAGTTTTGCAGTGAAAGAGAGTGAACAACATATATTTTGTGGATCTGTCCACACTTTCAGATAATGAACTCACTTGCTTAAGTGTGTTGGATAATGATCCCCTCCTTTGGCACAAGAGACTTGGACATGCCAGTATAAGCCAACTCAACAAACTAGTCTCCGAGGACTTGGTGATAGGGCTGCCTAACATTAAGTTCAAGTAAGATAAACTTTATGAGGCTCTTTCAAAAGCAAGAAAATAGTAAGCATTACCAGGACGATGGAACTGGTCCATATGGATCTTTGTGGACCAATGAGAACATTGAGTAGAGGTGGTTGATGATTACTCTAGGTTTACTTGGACATTATTTTTAACATCTAAAGATGAAGCATTTGACATGTTCACTTTTTTCGTTAGAAAAACTCAGAAATAACTAGGTAATCAACTTGTATCAATTAGGTCTGATCATGGTACTGAATTTGAGAATGCTAAATTTGCTGAATTTTGTGATGAGCATAGCATAAATCATAACTTTTCTGCTCCTAGGACTCCAGAACAAAATTGAGTAGTTGAAAGAAAGAATAGGACATTGGAAGAAATGGCTAGGACTATGCTTCTTTCTAGTAAACTGCCCCATAGCTTCTGGGCATAAGCTGCGAACACTGCTTGCTATATCATAAATAGGTGCATGACTAGACCTCTTGTTGAGAAGACTTCCTATGAACTACTTAAAGGGAGAAAGCCAAATATATCCTATCTTAGGGTATTTGGATGCAAGTGCTTTGTGTACAATAATGGTAAGGACTCACTAGGTAAGTTTGATCCCAGAAGTGATTCGGGAGTATCCTTGGGATATTCTTCACGTAGTAAAGCTTATAAGATTTATAACAAAAGAACTATGTGTGTAGAAGAAAGTATAATTATGATTTTTTGACGAAACTAACATTCTTTCTTAGAGGCAGGAACATGGTGATGAAGCAATTGGGCTAGTAAGAAACTCAAATTAAACCACTGCACAGACTGAAGCTGCACCAGAGGAATGAACAGGTGATGGAGCAGGTCCTTCCACCCAGGGCAACCTGATAGGGGGAATTGAACAAAGAGGAACTGATCCTCAAACCTCGAGGGAACTTGTCCATAAACCTGTTTCTCAGCAATAAAACATTGAAGGAACATCTAAGGGAAAACAGCTGGTTGTGACACCTTACAAGTATCAAAGTTCTCAACCCATTGAGAACATAATCACTGATCCAACCTCTGGAATCAAAACCAGATCTTCTCTGAAGAATCTTTTTTTGATGCTTTTTTATCTCTTATTGAACCTAAAAATGTTGCTGAGGCTTTGCAGGATGAAGATTGGGTGAATGCAATGCAAGATGAACTCAACCAATTTGAGAGAAGTCAAGTTTGGCATCTGATACCAAGACCCAAGGATAGATTAGTAGTTGGCAGAAAATGGGTCTTCAGAAACAGACTTGACAAAGATGGAACAGTTACAAGGAACAAGGCAAGATTGGTGGTTCAAAAATATAGTCAAGAGGAGGGCATAGACTATGATGAGATTTTTGCTCCAGTTGCAAGATTGGAAGCAATTAGACTCCTTATAGCCTTTGATGCTTACATGGAATTCACTCTCCACTAGATGGATGTCAAGAGTGCCTTCCTCACTGGCTATCTAAAGGAAGAAGTGTTTGTCAAGCAACCTCCGAGATTTGAAAACAAGGAATGTCTTGATCATGTGAACAAGCTTGACAAGGCACTTTATGGGCTCAAGCAGGTTCCAAGAGCGTGGTATGAAAGATTGTCAAAATTCTTGCTAGAGCGTGGCTACAAGAGAGGTAAAATTGATAATACTTTGTTCTTGAAAGAAAAAGGTAAAGATCTCTTGGTGTTTCAGATATATGTTGATGATATAATCTTTGGAGCAACTACTGATAGGTTAGGTGATGAATTTGCTAAACTAATGGGGAGTGAATTTGAAATGAGTATGATGAGTGAGCTTAATTTCTTTTTAGGCTTACAAATTAAAAAAACTTCAAATGGAGTTATGATCCATTAGCAAAAGTATGTGAAAGAGTTGCTTAAAAGGTTTAAAATGGAAGACTCCAAGGAAATTGACATTCCAATAGCAACAACCACAAAATTGGATATAAATGAACCTGGTTCATCTGTTGATCAGAAGTTCTACAGGGGAATGATTAGCTCTTTGTTATATCTCACTGCTAGTAGACCTGACATTGTTTTCAGTGTAGGCCTTTGTGCTAGATTTCAGGCAAATCTAAAGAAGTCTCACTTGACTGCCGTCAAGAGGATCTTGAAATACCTAAAAGGCACTACTGACCTTTGTCTATGGTATCCAAAAGGTAGTAATTTCAACTTAGTGGGATATGCTGATGCTGATTATGCAGGTTTTCTTGTGGATAAAAAGAGCACTTCAGGTATGGCACACTTTCTTGGCTCATGTCTTGTGTCTTGGGCCACTAAAAAGTAAAATTTTGTGGCCTTGTCCACTGCTGAAGCTGAGTATGTGACTGCTGCCTCAAGTTGTGCTTAATTGTTGTGGATCAAACATCAATTAATGGACTTTGGAATTGATGTAAGTTGTATCCCCATATTTTGTGTCAACACCAGTGCAATTAGTATGATCAAGAAGCCAGTTCATCACAAAATAACTAAGCACATAGATGTTAGACATCAATTTTTGAGGAACAACTATGAAAAGGGTTTGATCACTGTAGAATTTTGTGCTACTAACAAGCAAATAGCTAACCTCTTCACAAAAGCTCTAAGTAAAGATCATTCTGAAAGGAACATGTTAGAATTAGGGATGATTAAGATCACCTAAAAGGAACCAGTTCTCACTCAAAAAGTGGTTAGATAATTTGTGAATTTTGTACATAATAGATTAAATTTTGCTCAGTCTCATACTTTCACTAATATACTCTTATGCCATGTGCTAAAATGTCTCATTAATCTCTTCTAATGATATTATCTTTATTTTCTTGGAAAATTCAGACATACAAAAGAGAATTCTCAGTGAAGAACCTGGTTCATCAAGATTAAATGGTATGTACACTCCACTCAGTATATTTTGAATCAATTGTATTTGGGTCATGATTAAAAGAAAAGTCCCACGTAATCCTAACCTCCCTCAAGCTTATCCGTTACAAAAAGAACCAGTTTCACCCAAACAGAGTCCCAGCGCCATAATTTCCTAGATTCTAGGGAAGTCTCCAATGTGTTTTTAAACTGATTCCCAGTTTGATTAGACCCCTGAGCTTCTGAAAAGCTATCATTATCCAATTAAACTCTCCCTCTTTAAACTGATTTGGCCTTACCCATATTATCACTCTAAACTCTCCCGCCGTCAAATAATTCTTCTAAACTCCCCATCTTCTCTCATCTCTTCTGCACACTCATCCAAACACACCAATGGTTAGCCTTTCTAAAAATCCTTCATCACCCAAAGAATCCACACCTACACCTTCAACCACACCCTCAACACACCTATCTCTAAGAAAGGAAGGATCAAGAGGCTTGCTCGCAAGAACGTTGCTGACAGTGAACAAATCAAGAAAATAAATGAACAATTGAAAGCAAGCGGGGCAGAGGAACCCCAGAAATCTGATGAATCATCTAAGTCTGCAACTGAGGGGAAATAAAATGTTTCATCTAGAACAGAGCAGGTAACTTCTGGTTCTAATATTGTGTCTGATATAATTTCTAGAGTTGCTGAGAATCTGGAAAATAGATTTTTTTGGTTGGAACCATGGCTGGGGTTGAAACCACTATTCTGGGAAAATTGGTGGTAAAGATAAAAAGATAAAAGAAAAAGAGAGTGAGGGTGCTCAAGGTGATGTGAGGGGAAAGGGAAAAGAAGGAGTGGTTGAATATTCACTTACTCCTGCCGCGTTGACTGAGGAGACTGGGGCTATGATGTTGTGGAGTGAGGATGCTGCTGAGAAGGACGAAAATTTGAGAGAAGAAAGGTGATACATTATGTGTCCTGTTATGTTTTGATGATCTAACAAACTTAATGATAAGAACTAGATGAGGAACCTGCTCCACATCCTCAAAGTACTCAAGATAAACAAGTCTCAAGTCTAGGACATGTTCCAACATTCAGGGTCCAAGAAACAACAGAGGGAACTGATCGACATCAGTTCCCTTGCTGACAGTACCAATCAACTCTCCACAACTGTAAAGTGGCTGCAATTGTTTCTCTGCACTCACGCAACAGTGCAAACAGTGGAGTAGTCACTTTATGGGAAATGCCCTTGTATCAAACATGCTTACATCATTCAAGTGATGTCACTTATGTAATATTAACATGAAGCAAAGGCAAAACATCACACTTGCACATTCCAGAATTCATCATGCTTCCTCTCAAGTGTGTTACCAACTTGCAAGTGACATTCAAGTCGTCAAGAACAAAAAACAACATAACGAAGGACCCGTTCCTGCATTGAGTCATTATATGTCCTTAGTTGTGTTGCACCTTTGTTAAAGTGATTCATTTTTAATTCCTACTTCGCTTAGTTAGAAGCATTATGTAGGAAACCTTTTGTAAAACCATAAACCTTGTGTTTGTGTCTTGGCTAGAGTTAGTCGAGTCGTAAGCTTTGTAATAGAGTTATTACAAAGGGGCTTGTAATAGAGTTATTACAAGTTAGTGAGGGATTAAGAGGTTAATTCCTAGGTTACAATAGTTTGTAATCTGAAGTTTGCTCAGTAGTGAAGTTGAAATCCTACAAGTGTACGTCGTGGTTTTTAATCCCGTGAGCTGGAAGTTTTCCATGTAAAACTCTATTGTGTTATTTATTTACTACTCTGTGTGTGTGTATTCTGTGGGAACTAATAGAGAACCTAGTTCTCTATATTGTTTGATGGACCCTTAGTTTCTATCAATTGGTATCAAATTTGGTTCTTTCTATCAGGCTAACACCTAGAAAGGATCCTTATGGCTGCTCCACCAAACTTTGAAGAAGGTCAATCTATCTACAGACCACCAAGATTCAATGGCCAATACTACGGATGGTGGAAGACAAGGATGCATGATTTTATCATGGCTGAAGATTTAGAGCTTTGGGATGTTATTTGCGATGGTCCCTTCATTCCTATGAAGACCATTACGGAACCAGCAGTGACAGTTCCCAAGACTAGGAAGGAGTACCACGATGCTGACCGCAAGGCTATAGAGAAGAACTTTTGAGCAAAAAAAATCCTCGTTTGTGGTATTGGGCCAGACGAATACATGAGGATTTCCGCCTGTCAATCTGCCAAGCAAATTTGGGAAGCTCTCCAAATAGCACATGAAGGGACAACTCAAGTCAAGCAGTCGAAGATTGATATGCTAACCACTGAGTATGAACTCTTCAGGATGAAGGACGATGAGTCCATTCAGGACATGCACACTCGCTTCACCTATATCATCAATGAGCTCCATTCTCTGGGAAAATCATTCCAAAGAGCAAACTTGTCAGGAAAATACTCAGAGTATTGCCTGATTCCTAGGAAAGCAAAGCAAATGCTATCACGGAGGCAAAGGATCTATAAAAGCAGACCATTGATGAACTCATTGGTAATCTGAAAACTTATGAAATGAAGAAGAAGAAGGATCATGAGAGAAGAGAGCCCAAAAGGGAGAAGACCTGGTCCTCAAGACAGACAACAATGAATCAAGTGGTGAGGATGCTGATCCGCTCAAATTACACCTTAATAATAGTGTAAGCGATCGATGTCAAATATAGTAACCCAACGAGGTTGGGGTCGAATCCCACAGGGAATAGGCGTGAAACGAATATCTGATTAACGTAGTATTTCGCTTAGTCTTAATTCGATCAAGTAACAAAATAAAATATATTGATGTTGAATATGTAAAGATGATTAAACTAATAATTTCTGATTGAAAAGAATAATTGAATAAATTTATGAAGTCGAGATACTAAGGTTATGCTCCCCCTAATGTAGTAGAATGTATTGACATTAATATTAATTCCCGCTCTTGATATGCAATTGGGTCTTAATAGTGTGCTATCCAATATTTTCCAATATCTAGACAACGTATCCTTTTATGATTCTCCCCAATACATTAAAGTCGAAATTACAAATACCCAATTATTTGCCGACTTAAAATCTTCTTATTCCTAAGTGATTTTATTAGACAAGGGTTAAAACCTTGAATCGTCGTTACTTATTTCTACCAAGCCCTATCTCTCTTTTCCAAGGTTCAATAGTGTAAATTGGCAGCCGTTAATGTTTGCAACCACTAACGATTCAATTAAGAACGAGAAATAAATAAACATCAAGCTTCTTTCGAAATTGGAATCAAAATCAATTGTTCAATAACATTCTACCCATCTAGGGTTCACAACCTTAGTATTGAAATTTAGCTACACATATTTAGAACTAAAGAACAAATAACAGAAATTGAATTCATCTTACAAAAATAAGGATTTCCAAGTTTTGATCACCCAAATATCTCTCCCAAGTTGAAATTAACCAAAAGCACTATGTTTGCACTCTAAAATCTGACAAGTCCCCTGCACATAACCCTAGAGAGGCTATTTATAGAGGCCTAAAAACCGAGGCGAATTGAAATAACAGCTGGGCCGACTTTGTCCTCTGCGATCGCATCCCTGTCGCATATCAGGAATGCGGTCTGCAGAAATGGCATCTTGTATCGCAGACTGCCCCAGTACTTTTCCTTCCTATCGCAT